>JASPKZ010007618.1:0-158717 GCA_030220185.1 Diploptera punctata
AAAATGAAGTTTTCGAAGGTTATAGCCCTTACTTGTATTTTTCCAAAAAAAATTCAAAAATTTACGAAAATTCAAAATGTGAAAAAATAGTATAAGCTAGGGACTGTGTCCGGATTTATAATGCAAACAATCCAATCTAAATCCAAAATTTCAAAAAATGAGTTTTCCAGGTTATAGCCTTATGGTTTTTCCAAAAAATGTCAAAATATTCGAAAATTCAAAAACTGCAAATATACTATCTACGGACTGTGTCCGGGATATAAAACGCAATAAATCCGATCTAAATCCAAAATTTGAAAAATGAGTTTTCGAAGGTTTACGGTTTTTTCTAAAAAATTTCAAAATTTTCGAAAATTCAAAAAGTGCAAAAAATACTATCTAGGGACTGTGCCCGGGATTTATAATGCAAAAAATCCGGTCTAAATCGAAAATTTCTAAAATGAGATTTCCAAGGTTATAGCCTTACTGTTTTTTGCAAAAATTGTCAAAATATTCGAAATCCAAAAACTGCAAATATACTATCTGGGGACTGTGTCCGGGATTTATAACGCAAAAAATCCGGTCTAAATCGAAAATTTCAAAAATGAGTTTTCCAATGTTGTAACCTTCCTGTTTTTTCCAAAAAATGTCAAAATTTTCGAAAATTCAAAAACTGCAAAAATACTATCTAGGGACTGTGTCCGGGATTTATAATGCAAAAAATCCGGTCTAAATCGAAAATTTCAGAAATGAGTTCTCCAAGGTTGCCTTACTGTTTTCTCCAAAAAATTTCAAAATTTTCGAAAATTCAAAAACTGCAAAAATACTATCTAGGGACTGTGTCCGGGATTTATAACCCGAAAAATCCGGTCTAGATCGAAAATTTCTAAAATGAGATTTCCAAGGTCTTAGTGTTTTTTCCAAAAAATGTCAAAATTTTCGAAAATTCAAAAACTGCAAAAATACTCTCTAGGGACTGTGTCCGAGATTTATAACGCAAAAAATCCGGTCAAAATCCAAAATTTCTAAAATGGGTTTTCGAAGTTTATAGCTTTACTGTTTTTTCCAAAAATGCCAAAATTTTCGAAAATTCAAAAACTTCGCAAATACTATCTAGGGACTGTGTCCGGGATTTATAATATCAAAAAATCCGGTCTAAATCGAAAATTTCAAAAATGAGTTTTCGAAGGTTATAGCCTTAGTGTTTTTTTTTCCAAAAAATATCAAAATTTTCGAAAATTCAAAAACTGCAAGAATAGTGTCTAGGGACGCAAAAAATCCGGTCTAAATACAAAATTTCGAAAATGAGTTTTCCAAGTTTATAGACTTACTGTTTTTTTCCAAAAATGTCAAAATTTTCGAAAATTCAAAAACTGCAAAAATACTATATAGGGACAGTGTCCGGGATTTATAATGTAAAAAATCCGGTCAAAATCCAAAATTTCAAAAATGAGTTTTCCAAGATTATAGCCTTACTGGTTTTTCCAAAAAAATGTCAGAATTTTCGAAAATTCAAAAACTGCAACAATGCTATCTAGGGACTGTGTCCAGGATTTATAACGCAAAAAATCCGGTCTAAATCCAAAATTTCTAAAATGAGTTTTCCAAGGTTATATAGCATTACTCTTTTTTTCAAAAGAATGTCAAAATTTTCGAAAATTCAAAAACTGCAAAAATACTATCTACGGACTGTGTCCAGGATTTATAATGCAAAAAATCCGGTCTAAATCCAAAATTTCAAAAATGAGTTTTCCAAGGATATAGCCTTACTGTTTTTTTCCAAAAAATGTCAAAATTTTCGAAAATTCAAAAACTGTAAATATACTATCTACGGACTGTGTCCGGGATATAAAACGCAAAAAATCCGGTCTGAATCCAAAATTTCAAAAATGAGTTTTCTAAGGTTATAGCCTTACTGTTTTTTCCAAAAAAATTCAAAATTTTCGAAAATTCAAAAACTGCAAAAATACTATCTAGGGACTGTGTCCGGGATTTAAAACGCAAAAAATCCGGTCTAAATCCAAAATTTCTATAATGAGTTTTCGAAGGTTATAGCCTTACTGTTTTTCCAAAAATGTCAAAATTTTCGAAAATTCAAAAAATGCAAAAATACTATCTAGGGACTGTGTCCGGGATTTATAATGCAAAAAATCCGGTCTAAATCCAAAATTTCTAAAATGAGTTTGCCCTACTTTTTTTTCCAAAAAATTTCAAAATTTTCGAAAATTCAAAAACTGCAAAAATACTATCTAGGTACTGAGTCCGACATTTATAATGCAAAAAATGCGGTCTAAATACAAAATTTGAAAAATGAGTTTTCCAAGGTTATAGCCTTACTGTTTTTTTCCAAAAAATTTCAAAATTTTCGAAACTTCAAAAAGTGCAAAAATACTATCTAGGGACTGTGTCCGGGATTTGTAATGCAAAAAATCCGGTCTAAATCCAAAATTTCAAAAATGAGTTTTCGAATGTTATAGCCTTACTGTTATTTCCAAAAAATGTCAAAATTTTCGAAAATTCAAAAACTGCAAAAATACTATCTAGGGACTGTGTCCGGGATTTATAACGCAAAAAATCCGGTCTAAATCCAAAATTTCTAAAATGAGTTTTCCAAGGTTATAGCCTTACTGTTTTTTCCAAAAAATGTCAAAATTTTCGAAAATTCAAAAACTGCAAAAATACTATCTAGGGACTGTGTCCGGGATTTATAATGCAAAAAATCCTGTCTAAATCCAAAATTTCAAAAATGAGTTTTCGAATGTTATAGCCTTACTGTTTTTTCCAAAAAATTGAAAATTTTCGAAAATTCAAAAAGTGCAAAAATGCTATCTAGGGACTGTGTCCGGGATTTACAATGCAAAAAGTACGGTCTAAATCCAAAATGTCAAAAATGAGTTTTTCAGGGTTATAGCCTTACTGTTTTTTCCAAAAATGTCAAAATTTTCGAAAATTCAGAATCTGTAAATATACTATCTACGGACTGTGTCCGGGATATAAAACGCAAAAAAATCCGGTCTAAATCCAAAATTTCAAAAATGAGTTTTCCAAGGTTATAGCCTTACTGTTTTTTCCAAAAAATGTCAAAATTTTCGAAAATTCAAAAACTGCAAAATTACTATCTAGGGACTGTACCCGGTATTTATAACGCAAAAAATCCGGTCTAAATCCAAAATTTGAAAAATGAGTTTTCCAAGATTAATTTTCGAAAATTCAAAAACTGCAAAAATACTATCTAGGGACTGTGCCCGGGATTTATAATGCAAAAAATCCGGTCTAAATCCAAAATTTAAAAAATGAGTTTTCGAATGTTAATGCCTTACTGTTTTTTTTTCAAAAAAAACTCAAAATTTTCGATGGATGTAGACCGGATCTTTTGCATTATAAATCCCGGACACACCCTCCAGACAGTAGTTTTGCAGTAATTGAAATTACGATAATTTTGTCGTTATTTGGAAAAACATCAAGACTTTAGCATTGGAAAACCCTTTTTTGAAATATTGGATTTAGACCGGATATTTTGCATTACAAATTTCGGACACACTCTACTTAGTATATTTGCAGTTTTTGAAATTTCAAAAATGTTGACATAATTTTGGAAAATCAGCAAGACCTTGGAAAAATCAATTTTCAAATTTTGAAATTAGACTGGATTTTTTGCATTACAATCCCGGACACTTCCTCTAGATAGTATTTTTGTATTTTTTTAAATTTCGAAAATCTTGACTTTTTTGGAAGAACACAATGACTCGGAAAACTCAATTCTGATATTTTGGATTTAGACCACATGTTTTGCATTATAAATCCCGGGCACACCCTCAGATAGTATTTTTGCAGTTTTTGATTTTCGAAAACTATGTTTTGGAACACTAAATTTTGAAATTTTTTATTTAGACCGGATTTTTTGCATGATAAATACCGGACACACCCATAGATAGTATTTTTGCAGTTTTTCAAATTTCGAAAATTTTGATATTTTTTGGAAATACACCAAGAATACAGTCATGGAAAATTCAATTTTGAAATTATGGATTTAGACAGAAATTGCTGCATTATAGATCCCGGACACACTCTAGAGAGCAATTATGCAGTTTTTGAAATTTCGAAAATTTTTTAAGTTATGAATTTAGACCGGAAATTTGCATTATAAATCGCCGACACACCCATAGATAATATTTGTGCAGTTTTGGAATTTCGAAAATTTGACATTTTTTGGAAAAACACCAAGACAATAGTATTTGAAAATAGAATTTTAAAATTTTTATTTTAGACCGGAATTTTTGCATTATAAATCCCGAACAAACAATCTAGATAATATAGGCCTATGTGCACTTTTTAAAATTTCGAAAATTTGTCATTTTTTTGGAAACCCCAATTTCGAAATTATGGATTTAGAACGGAATTTTTGCATTATAAATCCTGAACACGCCCTCTAGAAATATTTGTGCAGATCTGAAATTTCGAAAATTTTGACATTTATTGGAAAAACATCGAGACTATAGCATTGGAAAGGTCAATTGTAAAATATTGAATTTAGACCGACTTTTTTGCACTAGAAATTCCGGAAACATCCTTTAGATAGTATTTTTGCAGTTTTTGAAATTTCGAAAAGTTTGACTTCTTTTGGAAAAGCACCAAGACTATAATCTTGGAAAGGTCAATTTTCAAATTTTGGATTTAGACCGAATTTTTTGCACTAGAAATTCCGGACACATCCTTTAGATAGTATTTCTGCAGTTCTTGAAATTTCGAAAATTTTGACATTTTTTGGGAAAAACTGAATTATGAAATTTAGGATTTAGCCCGGATATTATGCATTAATAATCCCGAACACATCCTCTAGAGAGTATTTTTGCAGTTTTTTGAATTTCGAAAATTTTGACATTATTTCGCAAAACACCAAGACTATAGCCTCGGAAAACTCTATTTTGAAATATTGTATCTGGACCGGATTTTTGCATTATAAATCCCGGACACACCTTCGAGAGAGTATTTATGCAGTTTTTGAAATTTCGATAATTTTGACATCTTTTGCAAAAACTCGAAGACCTTAGCCTTGGAGAACTCTATTTTGGAATATTGGATTTAGACCGGATATTTTGCATTATAAATCCCGGACACACCCTCTAGTTAGTATTTTTGCAGTTTTTGAAATTTCGAAAATGCTGACTTTTTTTTTGGAAAAACACCAAGACCATAAGCCTTGGAATACTCAATCTAGAATTTAAATTATGGATTTAGACCGGAATTTCTGCATTATAAATCCCGGACACAGCTTTAAGACAGTATTTCTGCAGTTTTTGAAATTTCGAATATTTTGACATTTTTTGAAAAGCACCAAGACAGTCTTGGAAAATCCAATTTTGAAATTATGGATTTAGACCGGAATTTTTGCATTTTAAATCCCGAACACAGCCTCGAGATAATATTTGTGCAGTTCTTTGAAATTTCGAAAACTTGCAATTTTTTGGAAAAACACAAACTGAATTTTGAAATATTGAATTTAGACCGGATTTTTTTCATTATTAATCCTGTACATAACATGTAGATAGTACATTTGCTGTTTTTGAAATTTTGAAATTTTTTTGAAAATCGCCAAGACTACAGCGTTGGAAAAATGAATATTGAAATTTTGGATTTAGAATGGACTTTTTGCATTAAAAATCCCGGACACACCCTCTACACAGTATTTATGCAGTTTGTGAAATTTCGATAATTTTGACATCTTTTGCAAAAACTCGAAGACCCTAGCCTTGGAAAAATCTATTTTGAAATATTGGATTTAGATTGGATATTTTGCATTATAAATCCCGGACACACCCTCTAGTTAGTATTTTTGCAGTTTTTGAAATTTCCAAAATGCTAACTTTTTTTCGGAAAAACACCAGGACCATAAGCCTTGGAATACTCAATCTTGAATTTGAAATTATGGATTTAGACTGGAATTTCTGCATTATAAATCCCGGACACAGTTTTAAGACAGTTTTTCTGCATTTTTTGAAATTTCGAATATTTTGACATTTTTTTGAAAAGCACCAAGACTTAGTCTTGGAAAATCCAATTTTGAAATTATGGATTTAGACCGGAATTTTTGCATTTTAAATCCCGAACGCAACCTCTAGATAATATTTGTGCAGTTCTTTGAAATTTCGAAAACTTGCAATATTTTGGAAAAACACCAAGACTATAGACTTCGAAAACTGAATTTTGAAATTTTGAATTTAGACCGGATTATTTCATTATTGATCCTGTACATAACATTTAGATAGTATAACAGCAGTTTTTGAAATTTCGAAAATTTTGACATTTTTTGGAAAATCGCCAAGACTACAGTGCTGGAAAAATGAATTTTGAAATATTTTTTTAAACAAACCTTTTGCATTAAAAATCCCGGACACACTGTAGATCGTATTTTAGCAGTTTTTTAAATTTCGAAAACTTTGACATTGGAAAACACCTTGGAAATCTCTATTTTGAAACATTGGATTTAGACCGGATCTTTTACATTATAAATCCCGGACACACCCTCTAGACAGTTTTTTTGCAGTTTATGAAATTTCGAAAATTTTGACATCTTTTGCAAAAACACCAAGACCTTAGCCTTGGAAAACTCTACTTTGTAATATTGGATTTAGACCGGATATTTTGCATTAGAAATCCCGGACACATCTACTAGTTAGTATTTTTGCAGTTTTTGTAATTTCGAAAACTTTGACTTTTTTTTTAAATCAATTTTGAAATTTTGGATCAGAAATCCCGGACACTCCCTCCAGTTAATATTTGTGCAGTGTTTGAAATTAGGAAAATTTTGACCGTTTTTGGAAAAACACCGAGACTATAGCCTTGGAAAACTCAATTTTGAAATTTTGGATATAGACCGAATTTTTTGTATTATAAATCCCGGTCACACCCGGTATAAAGTATTTAGGCAGTTTCTGATATTTCAAAAATTTTGACATTATTTGGAAAATCACAACTACTTGGAAATTAACTTTGAAATTTTGAATTTAGACCGGATTTGTTGCACTAGATATTCCGGACACATCCTCTGGATAGTATTTTTGCAGTTTATGAAATTTCGAAAATTTTGACATCTTTTGCAAAAACACCAAAACTCTATTTTGTAATATTGGATTTAGACCGGATGTTTTGCTTTAGAAATCCAGGACACATCCTCTAGTTAGTATTTTTCCAGTTTTTGAAATTTCGAAATTTTTTGACATTTTTTTCGAAAAACACCAAGACTTACTTACACCCCTAGCTTCATGGAGGCGCGGACATAAGCTCTCCATACATGCCTATCCTGAGCTAATGCTTTACAATCATTCCCTGTATAATCTACTTCCCTCAAATCATAGTTAATGTTATTCTCTCACCTCATTCTTGGTCTACCAACTGGGCGTTTTCCCTCTAGCTTTCCTACAAGAAGCTTCCATGCAAGTCTTTCATTCCCCATAGGTGCAACATGTCCTGCCCATCGCAGTTTACGAGATTTAACTGTTATTATATCTGGCTTCCTACAAAGACCATGTAGTTCATTGTTATGTAGTCAACTCCATTCACCTGTCTGTTCATCTCTCTTTGGTCCAAAAATTTTCCTAAGTACTTTATTCTCAAATACTTGTAATCTCCTTTCCTCCCTTAAAGTAAGAGTCCATGTTTCGCACCCAAATAATATAACTGGTAGAATAATAGTTTTATATATTTTCAGTTTAACGTCTTTTCAAGGAGTTGGGACATCAAGAATCTCTGCAATGCATAATAGCAACACCAAGACTTGGAAAACTCAATTCTGAAATCTTTGATTTAGACCGGATTTTTTGCATTATAAATCCCGGACACACCTCTAGATAGTAATGTTGCTGTTTTTGAAATTTCGAAAATTTTTACATTTTCTGGAACACTGAATTTAGAAATTTTGAATTTAGATCGGATTTTTTGCATTAGAAATACCGGACACACCCTCTAGATAGTATTTTTGCAGTTTTTAAAATTTCGAAAATTTGTCATTTTTTGGAAGAACGCCGGGACTACAGCCTTGGAAAACCCAAATTTGAAATTATGAATTTAGACCGGAACTTTTACATCATATATCCCGGACACACCCACTACATAATATTTGTGCAGTTCTTAAAATTTGGAAAATTTTGACAATTTTTTGGAAAAAACACCAAGACTATCGACTTTGAAAACTGAATTTTGAAATTTTGTATTTTGACCGGATTTTTTCCATTAAAATCCTGTACATACCCTCTAGATAGTATTTTTGCAATTTTTTTTAAATTTCTTAAATTTTGACATTTTTTTGGAAAATCACCGACACTATAGTGTTGGAAAAATGAATTTTGAAATTTTATATTTAGACCGGATTTTCTGCTTTAGAAAACCCGAACTCAACCTGTAGGTAGTATTATTGCAGTATTTTAAATTTCGAATATTTTGACATATTTTTGGAAAAACGCCTTGGAAAACTCTATTTTGAAATATTGGATTTAGACCGGATTTTTTGCATTATAAATCCCGGACACACTCTCTAGACTGTATTTTTGTAGTTTTTGAAATTTCGAAAATTTTGACTTTTTTTGGAAAATCACCAATACTATAGGCTTGGAAAAATCAATTTTCAAATTTTGGATTAGACCGGATTTTTTGCATTAGAAATCCCGGACACATCCTCTAGATAGTATGTTTGCAGTTTTTTGAAATTTCGAAAATTTGCCATTTTTTTGGAAAACACAAAGACTTAGAAAAGCAAATTCCGAAATTTTGGATTTATACCGGATTTTTTGCATTATAAATCCCGGAAACACCCTCCAGATATTGTTTTTCCAGTTTCTGAAATTTCGAAATTTTGCCATTTTTTGGAACACTGAATTTTGAAATTTTGGATTTAGACCGGATTTTTTGCATAACAAATACCGGACACACTCTGTAGATAGTATTTTTGCAGTTTTTCAAATTTCGAAAATTTTGACATTTTTGAAAAACACCAAGACTTGGAAAACTCAATTTTGAAATTATGAATTTAGACCGGAATTTCTGCAATATAAATCTAGGACACACACACTCTAGAGAGTATTTTTGCAGTTTTGAAATTTCAAAAGTTTTGATTTTTTTTAATATAAGGACTACAGCCTTGGAAAACCCAATTTTCAAATTTTGGATTTCGACCGGAATTTTTACATTATAAATCCCAGACACATCCTGTAGATAATATTTGTGCAGAATTTGAAATTTCGAAAATTGCCTTTTTTTTTGGAAAACCACCAACACTATGGCATTTGAAAACTGAATTTTAAAATTTTTGAATTTAGACCGGAATTTTTGCATTATAAATCCCGAACACACCCTCTAGATAATATTTGTGCAGTTTTTGAAATTTCGAAAATTTGACATTTTTTGGAAAAACAACTAAAAATAGAGCCTTGAAAAAAAACAATTTTGAAATTATGGATTTAGACCGCAATTTTTGCATTATAAATCCCGGACGCACCCTCTAGATAATATTTGTGCAGTTTTTGAAATTTGGAAAATTTTGACATTTGTGGAAAATCACGGAGACATAGCCTTTGAAATTTTGGATTTAGACCGGATTTTTGCACTAGAAATTCCAGACATATCCTCTAGATAGTATTTTTGCAGTTTTTGATATTTCGAAAATTTAAAACATTTTTTGGAGAAACTCCAAAACTTGGTAAACTCAGTTCTGGAATTTTGGATTTGGACCGGATTTTTTGCATTATAAATCCCGGACACACCCTCTAGATAGTATTTTTGCAGTTTTCTGAAGTTTCGAAAATTTGACATTTTCTGGAACGCTGGATTTAGAAATTTTGGATTTAGACCGTAAAATTAAAGTCTCTAAGAAGAAAACGTAAAAACCATAAAAAGCACCCCACGCTTTTGATGGTAAAATTATTTTCTTTTTGTATATAAGTCTAGTTTTATCCTAGATGTGTTGGAGATGATTTTTTGTTGACCACTTTAATTTTATCCCAAGCGTGTTGGAAATAAAAATTATTTTTCATTTTTTAGTCCGGTTTTCTAATAAAGCGTGTTGTTTTAGATTTTTTAACTATTATTTATTTTTAATTTTTTGTATGGTTTTCTAATAAAGCATGTTGTTTCAGTTTTTTAAACTATTATTTATTTATTTTTTAGTTTTAGTTTAATTGATTGTCATAAACTGGAATCCCATGAAAATTTAATTGCTTAATACTCTTCTAAAAATCCTCCGGCCTGGATTTGAACCAGCGGCCTATGGATTACTGAAATGATATACCACTACAGTCCACCGCTCTACCGACTGAGCTCTTACAACGATTGACTAAAAAGTCGGTAAGTCCAGAACCTATTACACCGGTTTTTATTTTATTTGATTTTCTGATGATTCTGGCCAGGATTTTAAAAAAATAATGAAATTATTGTATTGTCATGAGTCCTTTACAAGTATACAAAGTTTGAAGTCGATCTAATGTTTTTAAGTGGGTGAAAATCATAATCAAATATTCCGTTACATAGATACAGGTCCGTTACTTAGACAGATACAGGTCAAGTTAATATAAAGCATATAAAAATATATAATTTAACATTGTTATAACCTCAACCACATAAAAAACAATTACGAACTTAAAAAGCATAGATTAATACAAATATCGAAATAAAATGTATTTAATTCATAAAACGTTTAAATACAAATATCACGAAGAAAAAATTAAGTAATTGAAGACGCGAACCTGTGATCTTCCCTAACAGAAACAGTGACTGCATGCTTTACCGCTGACCTATCAGGACACGTAGGAGAGTCTTCAGTTCATGCCACATAACACAGTAGCTCAGGGACTGCACAATTATGACTAGTTTCCTAGTTTGAACCCAGCGCTGTGCCGAGTATGACTTAGAAGAAATGTGCGTTCAAGAGATGACTCTTTTTTTTTTGTCGAAGGGTGTACATAAATGAAAGAAAAATAAATAAAGACTCGGGGATAAGGATGCTATGCCCGAGGTAACCCAGGGGGTGGTGGGGCTCTTAAATAAAAAATAAAAATAACTATATCGTTACATTTGTTGTTGCAACGACCAAACCGCACACTGATATCACTAAGGCTAGGATTTTTATGTAATATTAACAAGCAAAATATGTACATATTTATGTAATGTAATAACATTACGTAAAATATAAGATGATATAATTCCTTAAAATACGTAATATTAAACACATTAAAATCTATTTATATTAAATATTAACTTTAAGAGAAGTTATATAATATCCTGCTGGAGTTCGGAATTCCTAAAAAGTTAGTTAGACTTATACGAATGTGTCTAAATGGCACAAAGAGTAGGGTGCGTGTAGGCAAACAGTTTTCGGACACTTTTGAAATCCGGAATGGGTTGAAGCAAGGAGATGCATTATCTCCTCTACTATTTAATTTTATATTAGAGCATGCCATCAAATCTTTACAGAATCAGGAAGGCTTACAACTCAGTGGCATTAATAAGCTGTTAGTTTATGCTGATGATGTATTATTGGCCGATAGCGAGGAGATACTAAAGGACAACACGCACACACTATTGAGTAACACTAAGAAATTAGGACTGGAAGTAAATATCAATAAAACTAAATATATGGTCACACGTAGAAATTCATTACATAATGGAAATGGACAGCTAATGACAAATGAGGGATATTTTGAGGAAGTGGCTGAATTCAAATACCTAGGAACAATAATCACAAATAGGAATGAGATGCACAAAGAAATTAAACATAGGCTCAATTCTGGAAATGCGTGCTATTATGCATTGCAGAGACTCTTGATGTCCCAACTCCTTTCAAAAAACGTTAAACTGAAAATATATAAAACTATTATTCTACCAGTTGTATTATATGGATGCGAAACATGGACTCTTACTTTAAGGGAGGAAAGGAGATTACAAGTATTTGAGAATAAAGTAGCCTACTTAGGAAAATTTTTGGACCAAAGAGAGATGAACAGACAGGTGAATGGAGAAGACTACATAACAATGAACTACATGATCTTTATAGGAAGCCAGATATAATAAGAACAGTTAAGTCTCGTAGACTGCGATGGGCAGGACATGTTGCACGTATGGGGAATGAAAGAGGTACATGGAAGTTCTATTTGATATTATATCCAGCACTTCAAAGATTTACAATATTTTTGAATGATTAATTTTTTTACCTGAACACAACTCTGGTTATAAAAACCACATCTCAAAATCAATTCGAAAGAAGCTCCTAGCAAACCGGTGACTGTATGACGAGATGTTTATTAAATCTATCAACTTTAGTTTTTTTATTTGGATTTCTAAACTATACACATTGAATCGAAAAACGAAACCTTTGTAAAACTAGTTTTATATGCCAACCGTAAACACATAACTGAACCATTTTAAATTATCTCTTAAATTGGCAAAACACAAATTTCTTCTGCTAATTATTTGAATGTGGCGGACCGCAGTGAAAACGGAATATTGTGTAACTGTTATTATTAGATATATTGTATAAGTAGACACACATTTAAGTAATTCGTTTTTGTTCATTTTCTTGTGATTTATTTAAAATATTAAATTAATTAAATCAACTGATGTATCCAAAAGGATACATTACGAATTTAAGGGTTATTGTTATTTTTTGTTATTCCCTTCTTTGGAAGCGAGAATAAAAACTAAAATTAAACTTGTGAAAATATATATAGGAAGTAATACAAGTGTGCAGATTTTAGGTATACATTCCTAGAGGTACATACAATCTAATGCATTATTGTATTCATGCCGTAAATGCCCAGATTTATGAAGAAAGAAAGAATGCTTCAGGCATTATTCATGAGCAGTTTATATTAACCTGATTTCACACAGTAGAGGAACTTCGGGTAATTTGGACCCCTGTTTTCAATTTTTTCTTATTATTATAATTAAGTCCACCGCTGTGGTCTCGAGGTAGCGTGCTGCCTTGTCACACAGCGAGCCCGTGTTCGATCCCCGGTCGGGGCAGTTTTTCTGGGTGAGGTTTTTATCGGGGTTTTTCCTCACCTGTAAGACAAATGTCAGGAAAACTTTAAGGCCCAAACGGTCCCCGAAATCATATGGCCATCATCATCGTCACCATCATCCTTATTATCATCATCATCATCCTTCACCGGTGTGGAAAGCAACGGGAAGCTACCACACCTACAATTCCCTAGTAAAGCTGCAAGCATAGCATGAATATGCTATGAATGCAGTGAAGGACCTGCCTTCGGGCAGAATTACTATGGATGGATGGATTATAATTAAGGGATTTGAATTATGTTTAATTACAGTGATTATCATTAGTGTTGTAACTATGAAATAGCATTATTACTTTATTCAATTATGGAAACATCTTCATCATTTATAAACGTTTTTACATTACAAGTAAGGTCCACTTTAACCTCCATATTCGGGTAATGTGGACCCCAGAGTCCATCCTAGCCTTTAGACTGTTTTAAGTTTATTTACTCTATTAATTTACACAGGCACAAATTAATCTGAAAGTATTTACGGCTGATCGTAATTAAAAAGCGTTGATATTTATTTAATGTTTTGAAATATCATCTGCAGACAGTGACGGTCTTTTAGGTTTAAGTAAAATTACAAGGATATTAAATAAAATGAATGAAGTATATGGCTTTTCATATAGCACCCTTGTTGGTAAAATATACGTATTCGTGTAAAGTGGACCCAGATGGTCCTCATTGACTGAATTCCTTTGTTATATTTTATTATTTTATACAGCCACCGTGTCATATAATGTCAAATTAAACGCTAAAAATTATTCCCGATAATTTAAATTAAAAATTAGAGAAATGGCGAACTGCGAACAGAACACCAATTCAAAATTACTAATAGATTTTAAATTCTGAATACTTTTGAAATACTTTTGAAATTGACTATGGGATAAAACAAAGCAATGCACCATCTCCTCAGCTATTAAATTTTGTTCTAGAGCATGCAATCAAGTCCCTAGAGGTTAAAGAAGGCGGGTGTCGGCCGCGGTGGTCTAATGATATGTTCCTTGCCTCGTCCCGTTGGTCGCCGTTCAAACCCTGCCGGGGTCGATGGATTTTTAAAATGGAACAATCCAAGGGAAGCACTTCTAGCCGTGGATCCCGAGTTTGAAGATTTTCAGGATCATAAAAAAACCGCAAGCCTGAATAAAAAGGCCTCTGTGCAAACTTTAACAATGTGGATTTAGAATAAACATGTCTACAACAGATCAGATTTTTAGTAAAAGAGAGATTTTAGAAAAGAAATAGGAATAAATAATGGTACTGTACATCAACTATACATAGACTTAAAAAAAATACGATTCAATTAAGAGGGAGAAGTTATATAGTATCCTGCTGGAGTTTGGAATTCCTAAAAAGTTAGTTAGACTTATACGAATGTGTCTAAATGGCACAAAGAGTAGGGTGCGTGTAGGCAAACAGTTTTCGGACACTTTTGAAATCCAGAATGGGTTGAAGCAAGGAGATGAACTATCTCCTATACTATTTAATTTTGTACTAGAGCATGCCATCAAATCTTTAGATGATAAGGAAGGCCTACAACTCAATGGTATAAATAAGCTGTTAGTTTATGCTGATGATATAGTACTATTGGCCGATAGCGAGGAGATACTAAAGGACAACACGCACACACTATTGAGTAACACTAAGAAATTAGGACTGGAAGTAAATATCAATAAAACTAAATACATATGGTCACACGTAGAAATACATTATATAATGGTAATGGACAGCTAATGACAAATGAGGGAAATTTTGAGGAAGTGGCTGAATTCAAATACCTAGGAACAATAATCACGAACAGGAATGAGATGCACAAGGAAATTAAACATAGGCTCAATTCTGCAAATGCATGCTATTATGCATTACAGAGACTCTTGACTTCCCAACTCCTTTCACAAAAACGTTAAACTGAAAATATATAAAACTATTATTCTACCAGTTATATTATATGGGTGCGAAACACAGACTATTACTTTAAGGGAGGAAAGGAGATTACAAGTATTTGAGAATAAAGTACTTAGGAAAATTTTTGGACCAAAGAGAGATGAACAGACAGGTGAATGGAGAAGACTACATAACAATCAACTACATGGTCTTTATAGGAAGCCAGATATAATAAGAACAGTTAAGTCTCGTAGACTGCGATGGGCAGGACATGTTGCACGTATGGGGAATGGAAAACTTGCATGGAAGCTTCTTGTAGGAAAGCCAGAGGGAAAACGCCCAGTTGGTAGACCAAGAATGAGGTGGGAGAATAACATTAATTATGATTTGAGGGAAGTAGATTATACAGGGAATGATTGGAAAGCATTAGCTCAGGATAGGGATGTATGGAGAGCTTATGTCCGCGCGGCCATGAACCTGCGGGTTCGATAGTGCCAGTGAGTAAGTAAGTAAGTAAGTAGGATCAATGTAGATTTAAAAAAATATATTTTCGTGGGTACATCATCAATAGGTACATTCTTTTAGAATTTACTAAAACATAAAAAGAATACTGGTAAAGTATAGTTTAATCGGCGAATGGTTGTCATTTTTAGTTGCAATGAAAATTTTGACCAATATAACTATGTTTATCGGAACACAAAAGAAACTGCAGACAAGGAAAAATGGACAAATCAGTTGTAGCAGAACATGCTATTGCAGTAAAACTTGTTTAATCCTGAACGTGAAAAATGCGGAAATATGTCCAATGTGATCAAATTTATTGGTCCTGGCAAAATACTAGTAATTTTACTAGTATTTATTTTGTATAAAACGAAATCCGCCCAAACATGGAAACGGAAGGATATTTCTACACAATTCATGAAAAAAAGTTTATAAGGTGGAAAGATAGAGAGATAGAAATAAATTAGTTTCCACTTCATTGCATTCCTGTCAGGCGAATTAACAATAACTGATGATTCCTGCCGCCGGGTTAAGTGGAGTTTCTACCTGTATCTGGAATTTTCTTTCGGCTTCACTGCACACCCGTTTTGCAAAATACAGGTTGGTTTAACAAATATTTGGCGTGTGACATCTGTCTTACAAATAACAGGTGCACTGCAAAATATTAAATTAGATTAAGATCTGAGACCGATTGTATACGTATCGTTCACAGGTAGCGTTCTGAATTTACATTACAGAATAAAGATGGCTAAATCGTATGTATAATTGTCATTAAACGAAAAAGTGAAAGTGATTGAAGATAAAGAAAAACAAACTCTCAGTACGCGAAATAATGACTAAATTTAAATGTGGAAAAATCCAAGTTTGAGATTTTAAAACACAAAAAAAATGAATGAATGGATGCAAGGAAATGGTCGAATTAAGAGGGGAAAAAAATAGATAAAAATCTCCAAATTTCCGGACCGATGCTCCAAAGTCAAGCTCTAGCTATTGCTATATCCCTAGGGAATAAGTATTTGAAGGCATCTTCAGGTTGGTTGTGAACAGTTTTAAAAGACGACACAATGTAGTGTGGAATGAAATTTGCGGGGAATCAAAGGATGTGGACGAAAGTATAGTTAGTGAGTGGAAACCGAAACTGCATACTTTAATTTCAGGATACGCTAACAAAACGGGACTGTTTTTTCGCACGTTAACCGTTGAAGTCGCTCGCACATACTATACTTCACTTTCCAACGGTAGCGGAACTACAATTAATTCAAGGTACATAAAAAGACATATTCGGTGCTCTATAATCTAAGATTGGTTAATTGTCTTGTTTTTTTATAATGCGGAATGTTGTCTAATGTGGAAAAAAAATTGGTCCTATGTGATTCCGCTTTTAACAAGATTTACTGTATAAATGGACATCAGATTATGTTTGAAGATACACAAGTTTTAGCCACTATGTCCTATTAATTTCCTAGACTATACCGAGAGGCTATAGAAATTTACAAACATAAGGAAAATTTTAAATAGAAAAGAAGAAGGAATCAAATTGGCTAAAGCCTGACATTATACATTAGACAATAGATGTATTAACACTATCAATAACAAGGAGACAGTTCAGAACCAATCAGACGCTAGATTGACGATGACTAGCCAACCAGCAGCAACCATGCCCAGCCATCCTTCGTCTACCACTAGTATAAATGTCGGCTTCCAGCAGTCCACCGCTCATCATATCATATCATCATAGATTACTGTTATGAACTTCGTAGAAGAAGGACGTCTATGGTAACAAGCTTGCATCGAGACTGTATGGGTGACCGGCAGTGACATCGAGCTTGGATCAAGCATTGATGGGTGACCATCAGTATACGCCGTAGTGCTCCATTAACATCAAATTCAGTGCGGTTACTGGTAGTTCTAGGGCTCTGTGATTGGTTGTTATATAATAGTGATCGCTACACAACCAATCGGCGGTTAGAGCAGTTAATTCCAGACCGGGCTTACCGGCCCGGTTCAGTGTAAAGTGTTCTAGTGTTCTAGAAATTATATAATTTACGTGTGTAGTGTCTAAAGTTATAGTGTTGTGGTTCCTTCACTAATGTGCAGTGTAATTCTATCCTAGTGACAAGTGGTTTCTAACAAAGTTAAGTGAAGTAGCAGACTAAGTCTTGGTCTAACCAAGCATGGCTGCTGCATTTGATTTTAAAGGGTCTATGGACCTGGACGAAAATAATGAGGACATCAGACCATTCACGTTGTGGGAAGAAGCCTCACAATTTTTCGAGACTTATATTGCTAAAAAGAAAAGCGAGGATAATACTCGTTATCAAAGATATATACATGAGATACGCGGAGTATTCTTGCTCATTACTAATAATCTGGCTACCTTCCCCAGCAGTGAAAGATCTGATGCGGTGTGCGACATCACTTTGACTTGTATGGAGAAATTAGACAAGATATATGGCCAAGTACCGGAAAGTGTAACTTTGTACTCGCTCATGTTGAAGGAAGTAAAAGCTGCTGCGCTTGAGCTCCAAGCACACAGCTTTCTCCCAGAACATGATGCGAGTTCAGAGACAGATTCAGAGCAACAAGTAAAATCTAAACCTAGTGTCAGGGACATATTTGATATACCCATGCCTATATTTATGAGAACTGAATCTGAATCTCGAGAATCAACGACTCCCAAAAAGAGGAGAAACAAAAGTAAAAGTAAAGGAATAAAAGTATCCAAAACCTCAGAAAATATTTCTGAAAAGAAAATTCAAAATTTACCCAAACAAGTCAAAGTGAAGTCTCCCGCTGTAGTATCAGGGGTTGAGACTTCTAATAAATTTGCAGCATTAGCTGACACTAATATTGAAGCATCAACTTCTGGAACTTCCTCTGCAGTGGTTCCACCTGTAATTGCTGGTCCATCGACCGGTACGACTAAAACTACACCTTCTCGAAATGTTGACTCTGCGAAACAGAGGCCCCCGCCCATTACTGTCACTGGTCATGGGGATCTGTTTCGTATGAACAAAGAGATCAAGACACTCATAAGTGGACCACTTAAAGTCGTTAACATACGAGAAGGTTTGCGTTATTACGCAACTACAATGGAGGACTTTTAGTCCTTAGACAGTATTTTAATTCCATTCACAAGGAATACTATACTCATTTGACTAAAAAAGGAACTTCCATTGAAGGTAGTGTTAAAACGGCTGCCTTCAAACACTTCCATAGACGAAATAGAAGAGGAAATTAGGTCCTTGGGATTTCCTCTGAAAAATATTAGGCAAATAACTGCCAAAAAAGATAATGTAGAGAAACCTCTACCCATTTTCATACTTGAACTCGAGCGGACAGCAGAGGCTCTGAAAATTTATGATCTGAAGCGGCTGGTTTACTGCGTCGTATCGGTCGAATCTTATAGACCAAGGACTGGCATTAAGCAATGCTTTAGGTGTCAATCATTTAACCATACCTTCTCCGCATGCTGCCGGAAGCCACGTTGCGTAATCTGTGCCGAGGCCCATGGACATAAGGACTGTCCAGTTAAGGCCTCTGCACAGAGAGATGCTAATTTGCTTAAGTGCGCAAATTGCGGGGCTAACGGACACCCAGCATCCTATCGTGGCTGCCCTGTTTTCCAGGCAGCGCTTGTGAGTTATAATAGGGCAGCTCAATCCAAACAACCTGTATCTCAACCTCGGACTTTCACTTCGGTGAAAGTCCAACCTAATGTTTCCTTTTCCCAATCCCTACTGAAGGGCACCTCTTCACAAAACCAAAAGGTGAACAGCAATGTTCAAGGCCAGGGCCAGCAATTGCCTAAACTACAACTAGGGCAGCAGGTTGAGGAGTATCTCCAGGGTCTTCAGCCAATATTGGCTGAATTACCCTCTCCTATGGAGAGATTCCTTTTCCTGCACAGGATCTTTAACCTGTGTAACATAGGTTAAAGTAAAGTGAACCACAAACTAAATAAATTGTGCGAGTTGCTCGCATAGAATGTGATATCAGGTT
This sequence comes from Diploptera punctata, assembly GCA_030220185.1. NCBI lineage: Eukaryota > Metazoa > Arthropoda > Insecta > Blattodea > Blaberidae > Diploptera > Diploptera punctata. The sequence goes on from JASPKZ010007618.1 coordinate 19,413, forward strand.
GCACTACTTAGTGCGACTTGATGTCTATATACTGTGTGGACATATCCACAATTTATTGTTCAGGCCTGTAGACCAAAATAAACCATCTTGTCACAATGGCTAGGATTAAACGAACCACACTCCTAAAACGATAGCCACTACGGAATTAACTGCCAAGAATGCCCAGTGGGTAACAGTATGCAGAGCCCAGGACGGTGCCAAGTCACCGTCACTCAATTGTTGTTGTGTCCACCGCTCATTCACAGTCGAATCTCCGACCAGGAAACAATACCTAGAAGTTCTCGCCACTGAAGATGCCCTCCGCAGTTGAGGGCGAAACGTCTGGTAGGAACATCAGTAATGGACCACAGTCACATAGCCTGGAATCACTCAACTTTATGAATACCGGCCATGAAAGCCTGCGTTCAACTATAACTATGTAGAATTTTTATAAAAGTAGATTTCTATGGCACCATACATCAACTGTGTGTAGACTTAAAAAATGAATATGATTCAATTAAGAGGGAGAAGCTGTATAGTAGGTATATTCTGCAGTGCTGGCTCGTCGTGACTTTGGAGTTAGATGAAGAGCTAGTAAGAAAATTATTTGTACACATGCTTATCTTAATTTTTATTAAACTCACATATTTCTTATATTACAAATTGATCCTTGTTTCCATTTGAGTTGAAAACTTCTCGGTGATATCTTCATGGAATTGGCATGTCTTCGTTAACTGCAGTAGAAGTCCTTTCTGAATTGTAATATTCCCCAAAGAAGTAAGTCTCTCTTCTGAAATTGCTTTCCTCAGATATATTTTTATATGCTTCAGACAAGAAAAGCGGCTTTCCACAGATGCTGTTGTAGAGGGAGAAGAGCATAGCCACGGAAATTCCTCAAACCATGACCATTTGAAACTATGATTATAGTTATATTATTTTTGGTCTGGACATCTTACCTCAATATTAATGTTGATTTGTTCTTGGACATGTTTCAAAACAATTCTGTTTTATCGTCAGCTTTCCCAGAGTCTGGGAAAGTTGACGATAAAACAGAATTGTTTTGAAACATGTCCAAGAACAAATCAACATTAATATTGAGGTAAGATGTCCAGACCAAAAATAATATAATTAAAATAACCTCAAAATATAACTTCCTAAAATTAAATATGATTATAGTGTTTAACTGAATGTTTAACTTCTTCTGTAACACATATTTGTAGAGATTCAGTAGGATACCCACAATTTAAAATTTCCTTTTTATCTTCATCTTTCCAACGTGTAAAAGGCGTTTCCAATAAAACACACAATACATTATAAACAGGATTAATATTTAAACCACCGCAACAATAGCCAAATAGCGCGATACAAAGCCTTATGCAGAGGGCTAATTCCAACTTTGCTTGGAGGATTTTGTAATCCTAAACCTCAGTGGGTGACATCACAGTTGTCAGAGGTCAAGCAGGGTAGAAAGCAAGAATCCTTCACTTGAGCGCTGGTCATAGGCCAGAATGACAGCATGTGGCATGGGCGATCTGTGTCACAATGATGAGTCCTGCCTTGTACAATAATGCAGAAATATGTTTCTACCAAAACCAACATTCATGATGAGGAAAATAAAGTTTAAACATAATTCACCTATTTCTCCTGAAATGTGTAATTCCTGAAAAGTTACCTAAACTTACTCCAATATGTCTAAAAGGCACAATGAGCAGTGGTGCAGGTAGACAAAGAGTTTTTAGATAGACCTACTTAAGAAATTTCTGTGAGCTAAAGGAAGAAGGCCATTATTTTTTGTACTATTCATCAATTACAAAATTGGCAGGGATTCCTTGCAGCACAAGTTGGTGTAAGAACTTTGATAATTGCTCTGATGTTGTATATAGAGAAAGTGTTTGTTATATCGAGATTGCAAATATTTTCAATTGCTGTTTTGGAATCTGTTAATATGACTAATTTATATTTTACGAGGGTCACTCAGAAAGTTTCCGGATACTGGCAAAATTTTAGAGATAATATAAAACTTACCATTACATCTTCTCAAAGTACTCCCTGAGCTTCTATGCATTACTGCATCCTCCTGAACAAGCATATGGTGCCAGTCCATTTCATCCGGTGCTCAGAGCTCCCCTTAGTATGCGGCAATCACATCTTCAGGTGTTGAAAACCGCTTCCCACGCAATCGAGCCTTCACCGAAGGGAACATAAAGAAGTCTCATGGTGCCAGTTCCAGACTGTAAGGAGGATGGATCAACAGCTGCACAGGAGTCCCCCTCAGAAAATCATTTGTCAGATGGGCGGTGTGAACAGAGGCATTGTAGTGGTGCAACATGATGCCCCTCAGTTCAGCTCTTGAGCGCTTTTCTCTCAATTTTTTGAATACCTATGGGAAGGCAACTGCGGTGTACAACTGTGCAGTCACTGTTCTTTGATCTTCAAGTGGCATTGTTGCCACATGACCACCTGTAGCAAAGAAAATGAGCACCATTTTCTTCCCAACACTTTCTGCTCTCTTTACTTTGACTGGTCGATCATCATCAGGTAAGACCGACACCGACGACTGACGCTTTTTATTTGGATCATATTGGTAAATCCAGATCTCGTCACCTGTAATGATCTCAGAAATGTGGCGAGAGTTCCCATTGTTGAATATCCGGAGCATTTCACGGCACCAATCCAGTCGAGTGATCTTTTGACCTTCAGTGAGTCTATGTGGCATCCAATGAGATGACACCTTGCTGGCCCTAAGATAGATGTGCAGAATTTTTGCAACACTCCCTGATATAATCCTCAGGGGTGCCTCAATAACTTTATAAGTCATACAGGTGTCGTTCTCGCACCATCTTCTCAACAACATCAATGTTTTCCACAGTCACTGCCATCGACGGGCCTCCCACTCCTCTCTTCATGTTCAAAAGAGGTTCTATCCCTCTTAAACTCCGCAAATCAATTGAAAATTGTGACACTGGAAGGGGCAAGGTCCCCAAAAGCCTATGTAAGCCTTGCAAGTGATTGCACCTGGTTTCAGCTACTTTTAAAATCATAGAAAATCATTGCTTGAAAATGTTCTCACTGTGGTTCAATGTTGCAGTCTGAGAGTACCTGTTACCCCCTATCATTTGGCCCACAGTTGTTAAGGAATGAGGGGTGCGGGCGGGTGGAAACTATGTCAGCTGACTAACAAAGGACCTCCGAACACGCAGCTGGCACTGTTATCTTTCTATCGTAAATGGTACAATCAGGTCCAGAAACTTTCTGAGTGGCCCTAGTATAACTGTTAAGCAGTACTCACTAGGTGTGACAAAATTCCCCTTCCCCTTCAGTGCCAGCTTGTCAGACTAGGGTTGAATAGGAAGGGTGGGGGCATGTTTTCAAATCTAGTGAGTAGTGTTTGTCCTGTTTTTTCCATGATGTGAATCAGAATATTTTTACCAACAGTTTAAGCTTCTTGCGCTAATGATCCTTTAGTTAAGTATAAATTGAGCTTGGTACAAATAAAATATGGTCACAATAATATACAATTAAAAAATATTTTATTGCAATAAATCAAAATAATACACTTTTTCTCACATTATCATTTTCATCATACTTCTCTCAAAACAACAATACTGCACATTCAAACATTATATCACATATTATCACACAATCAATTCTATATTACAGGATGTCCCATACCTCTTGGATAAAATCAACACAGATGGTAGTATAGTTCAAAATTGAATATTTTAAATTAGGGAACTGCCAATCAGAAATGCTTACTTTTAGACTCTGTGAGGACTGTTTTGTAAGCTGCTTAATTTGTTTGCATTCATAAATAATTTATAAATCACAGCAACTGTTAATAGGGGCGATTATCAACCATAATACACTCAGTACAAGATCACATCATGTTTGTTCTGCATTCTCTCAAATATCCTGATTGTTGGAATCTTTGACACTACATAGCTTAATAAAGGTCAGACTATAAAACAGAGGATACAATTTATAAATATTCCTTTAGCACAGTGTTAAGTTTATAAAATAAGAGCTAATACCCAGTGTGCGCTGCTATGCCTAAATAAATTAAAATTAATGTGGTTTTATGTTTAATTGAATAAATAAGAGGAAAATAATTATAAATTTACATTTTTTAGATACCCCGTGCTGATTATCCGGCGTTGTCCGGGAATCTACTTATCCCAATCTTCTTGACATAAATGAGCTTAAATATGAAAATTAATGTATTTTATGTTTAGTTAAATAAGTAAAAGGAAAAATTTATATCGTAATTATTTTTAGATACCCCTGTTTACCCAGCATTGTCCGAAAATCTACTTATCCATATCTTCTTGGCATAAATGAGCTGAAAGACAAACAATAATGTACTTCTTATGATTAGTTGAATAAGTAAAATGAAAAATAATTATAAATGTATATCGTAATTATTTTAAGATTCCCTGTGCTAATTACCCGGTGTTGTCCGGGAATCTACTTATCTTGATCCTCTTGGCATAAATGAGCTAAAAGACAAAATTTGTTTTTGTGGGTTATCTGTAAAAGAATACCCACCAAGTGCTGCTATGCTTGCACAGAATCTACGTACTTGTCTCAATCTTCTTGGCATCAATGAAAGACAAATATGGTTATTGTGAGTTATCCGTAAGAGATAAGCATATGCTGTCATGGACTTTTTCATAGAGCTTTTTGAGATATTCAATTCTGTGTACATTAATTTTGTGTATTTGTTATGGTTTAGGCAGCGTAAGCCATTTAAAAGTCCAAAGAGCTATTTTTTTTCACGTTTTCCACTATAAAGGGAGATTTTTAAAGGTGTAGGAGTTGAGTATCACAACTCTCTTATAGCCTATGTTCATCCCGGGAATCTCCTGAACATTTTGCAAAAAGCCCCATCATAATTGGATCAACGGTGGCCGCGCATAAAGTACAAACAAACATTCATTTTTATATATTAGATAGATGTAGTGTATCCATAGATTTGCATTGTACTTATAGTTTTATTTTTGAGGGGGTAGAATTTGAATTGGAATATATCTAAATTGCAATCTACTAACAACCATTGAAAGTCTAACAGTTTATTCTGTATTATTTTGGAAGCTGCACTACTAAATGTCTTTGGAATAGTCTTTACTATGACAACTGAAGTAATCTTATCAATCTTGATACTCAGAATAAACATCCTCCATTCAGTTCATGTGTTACAAGAAAAACACTTGTAATAATTTAAATTCTTAATCATAATCTTAACAGTAAATTAAAATTTCATCAAATTATATTGGATATATTCCTCTACCATTTGTACCAATTTTATTCATGAAGTTTGGCACTCCCTAGAGAAAACTAAATAATTAAATTAAAGATTAAGCAATGAATTATCAGAAATATATAGAATTACAAAACAACATGGTATTATTTATTAAGAAGAACCTCATAATGTTACTTATTAATGATATTATTTGTTTGCCAGGGATAGTAATGATTAGGGCAAGGCATTTAACGACCTAAAAATTGGTAAGAAATGCAAAATAAAAAATGCCTTTATTACCTAAAAAATGCAATAAATGACCAATAAAATAAAACAATTGTGAATAAAAAGTTAAGAATTACCAATAAAAATACTATTTGTTAGATTAAGTACTCACTTGATTACTGAATTACATAAAATTTAACTTAACCTGAAGGTATTAAAAGAAAAGTATTTAAAAAATACCTGTTAAAGTATCTTTTATTGCGGAAAATCCATTTCAAATACACAGTGCACTTTTACAACTATTTTGAATTGCAGTTAACAATCAGAATAAGAGTAGAAGTTAGCATAAGCTCTAAGAAATTGAATAAAATTCCTAGAAGTGGGCAAGTTCATTATGCACATACTTTGAAAAATAGGGGTAGTAGTTAGCAAAATAACTACTTAATTCCAAGAAATTGTAATGACAAGGAAAAATACAGAATTATAATAAATATCTGAAATCAAATACAAATAATGTCACAGCCTTCCAGAAAAGTGTAAAAAATGCTCAAAATGGCCTAAAAATTGCCAAAAAATGACCTATCCCTAAAAATGTAAAGAAAATGCAAAAAATGCCCTAATGAATTGCTTTTATTTAATCCATTTTTTAATGCCGTACATTTTCATATATGTAAACAATGTTTCAACCTTCATAAGAAAGAGATGCAAAATCATTAATTGCCTTGCCCTAGTAATGATTAGGGAACGGATTATATTTTTATGTAGTAAAAATTGAAAAATATGTATAAAAAATGCAAAAATATTTTGTTTCAGTACTGGTACTTGAAAAAATTAAATATTTACTACAAAAAATTGCTCACCAATCATGTTGAAACAGTAGAGTATTAAAAAAACTCACCATTGCAGTAAACAATGAAAACTTCCCCAAGTTTTCCATCCAAACCCAATGTCAGTTATCTCAGAACAAAACACAATACGAGAAGAACATCACAAGAGGATAGTTTTACTTATTTCATCAAAGGATTGTCACTGACACACAAATTTTCAATTTCATCAGTGTGTACTTGCATTTTTAAACCTTTAGCAAATTTACAGATTGTATGAAATTTCCCACATTTTTGACAGAATAGAGTCTTTCAATTACTTGTAAAAATTCTACTAAATTCAGCAACATATTGCTACAAACTAGGATAAATAATTGTCTTTATTTTCAGCACTATATAACCAATCACTTCACTTAATGTATTGGTACTGTATAAAAAGTCTGATGTAATCAAAACAAATGACTGATTCTGACTATTGACAAAATGCTGACAAGTGAATTGCAAGAATATTCAGAAATTAAGAATTCCTCTTCGAGGTAGCATATGGAGTGAAGATCACGACATGATAAAATATTGACGTTTTTATTATTAATTTAACACTTCTCACTGAAGGATAAATTATATTTGAAGAGAAAAATTTTTGCCTAGACCGAGACTCAAAACCGGGACCCTTGGCTTTCCGGGCCAAGTGCTCTACCAACTGAGCTACTGTGGCGAGTTGCAATCTAGATGCAAATTTTTCTCTTATATAAGTTGTAATTCTCACGCGCCAAATGCTTGAAACCTTTGCTTCTATCTTTGCAAATGGCGGCTTCTTAGTTAAGAAGACACTGATTGGGAATTTAAAACTACTTTATAAAGCCAGTAGGGCTTCTGTTGACGTTTTTATTATTAATTTAACACTTCTCACTGAAGGATAAATTATATTTGAAGAGAAAAATTTTTGCCTAGACCGAGACTCGAACCCGGGACCCTTGGCTTTCCTGGCCAAGTGCTCTACCAACTGAGCTACCGAGGCGAGTTGCGATCTAGACTAGGGAATTACAACTTATATAAGAGAAAAATTTGCATCTAGATCGCAACTCGCCTCGGTAGCTCAGTTGGGAGAGCACTTGGCCCGGAAAGCCAAGGATCCCGGGTTCGAGTCTCGGTCTAGGCAAAAATTGTTCTCTTCAAATATGATAAAATATGATAAAATATGTTTAAGAATGAAATTCATTCACATTGTGCTATGATTATTATGAAACATGTGTGGGTTTTTGGATTCATTTAAAAATTAGAATTAAAAAAATCTGATTTCAGTTATTATTTAAAATATGTATTTATGTAAAAATATTACAAAAATACATATTTTTAAGTGAAATAAAATTTCGTACACAGATTACAGTGTTCTGGTTTAGAATTTCTGCCTTGTTTCAGTACTCTATCTGTAAGCAAAACGATATATTAGATTTGCAAAGATAGAAGCAAAGGCTTCATAGCTTTTAGTGCTGGGAATTACAACATATATAAGAGAGAAATTTGCATCTAGATCGGAACTCGCCCCAATAGCTTAGATGGTAGAGCATTGGCCTAGAAAGCTAAAGGTCCCGGGTTCGAGTCTCGGTCTGGCAAAAATTTCTCTCTTCAAAAATAATATATTTATTTACTTAAAAATCCATTCCTTAGTAATAATATAATCGATTGAAGAACTGCGCTTGTACAGTTCTTACATGCAATGAAACCAAAAAAGTATCTGCAGTAAAGAGAAATGCATACAAATACTACCAGTATAATCTGTTATCAGTTAAGCATGTAGCGTATACAGTATTATAGGCCTATACAAGAACACTATATTGTAACAGTATAAAAGTGCTGTCACACTGGAATATTTCTCTTTTTTTAAAACCATAATTAGACCTATAACCTTTTCCATTTATTTTCAAAACATTAAGTTCTTTTTTGGGGATATCATATCCAATAATTGCAGGAGTTCCACTTGACTGGACAGCTGGCAAACTGCCATTTGACAGACACAAAAATTAAGGAAGACAATGTATATGTAAATTATATGTTAATTATGGTTGATTTCTTGATACTGAAGTTATCTCTCCATTTTTCAATTAAGTTTTCGACTAAATAACTCAATAATCAGGTTTATGAAAATGAGTAATCAAATGGTAAAGAGAAACATTTATGCCTGAACCGGGAATTGAACCCCGAACCTTCAGCTTTCCGTGCTGATGCTCTTAACCATTGTGCTAATTCAGGCTTCCTTCCCATCCAAGTATAAATCCTTCCTTTACCTTTCCCAGTTCAGGCATAAATTTTTCTGTTCTTATTATTAATTTCATACATCTCAATGATGGATAAATCATATTTGAAGAGAAAAATTATACGCTCAGACCGGGACTTGAACCCGGGACCCTTGGTTTTCTAGTCCAAGTGCTCTACCATTTGAGCTACCTGAGCAAGTACCGATCTAAACGCAAATTTTTCTCTATATACATTGTAACAAGTACCGATCTAAACGCAAATTTTTCTCTATATACGTTGTAATTCAACGTATAAAGAGAAAAATTTGCATTTAGATCGGTACTTGCTCAGGTAGCTCAAATGGTAGAGCACTTGGACTAGAAAACCAAGGGTCCCGGGTTCAAGTCCCGGTCTGAGCGTATAATTTTTCTCTTCAAATATGATAAATTTTTCTCTTTACCATTTGATTACAATAATTTAGTTGTATACTTTAATATACTTATTTCAATCATAGTGACAGCTTTAGCTTCTTAATATTAATTTAATTATGAAAATGAGGTTTGTGAAAAAATTAAATTTTGCAACTTAATGATTTAATACCAACATTGAATATGTAATGGCCATAAGATAGTTATGCAATAATAATATTGTCTTATGGCTTGGTCTAAGATTTTATAAACTTGATGCCTCTCTTACTTTTTTTACATTCATAACACACATTTATACACATTTTATGATCTATATTAATTACTATATACTTTTTAAGTGAATTAAATATATACATTTTGAAAATATAATTTTACAAATTTTGGTCTTAGCCCATAATTTTGTAAAATATAAAATAATTTTTATTCCCATACCAGTTATATTAGAAAAGTTGTGTTAAGTATAAATTAGTTGTAGTGTGGTTTATAAAACTGTACTTAACCCATTTGCTTGGACAACTCTACTCTCACATATTGTAATGGCTACCAATCCAAGAGATGAGCCAAGTTCACTCTACTTGGGCCCCAAGTATAATACAAATGGTTGGTTGGTATCTAATGTCGAGCACTTGATAATGAAATCATTCGCTCCAATATTTAGCAGAAAGGCTGGTCTCTTCTACAAAAGCTGGACAACGGAGGAGATGGTTTCTTTCCATATCTTCATTTAAATTGGAAAAAGGGCATTTAGGTGAATCTGTTATGCCAAGTCTGTATAGGTGTTTATTCAGGCAGTCATGTCCCGTTAGCAGTCTGAATGTTGCTACTGCAGATTTTCTTTGTAATGTAGTAATGTCATAAGCTTATAGATTTTCCCATTCCTTTCCAGATGTTTTGGTGGTGTATTCTTCTCTAAGTTTATTGATATATTTATTTGAGATAATTCTTTTTATAGAGTGAAAGGAAACTGGAGTAGAAGTTGGGTTGGAAACAATTTTGCTACCCTTCTTGGACAGAAAATCGGCTATTTCATTGCCTGTCACTCCACAATGGGCCGGAATCCATTGAAGTACAACTTTTTTATGTAGATGGGATAACTGTTTTATCATTTTGTGACATTAGGTAATTTTGATGCTTTTGGGTGTTGTGTCACGTGTTATAGCAAGAATGGCTGCTTTGCAGTCACATAGAATTACAACTTTTGTATATCATGGCGTATTTTAAAGGGATCTAAGTAATCTGAGACAGCTCATCATTATCATCAATTTTAAAACATGTCTCATGTTTCTTAATTATTTTGCCTCCATAACTTCACCATTATAAAATACATTTCATATGCATATACTGTAGACTGAATGTGAGATCATCTCATCTCACCACAGGTTCCTCTGACTAAATAAACAATAGTTTTAAAAAACTAAAACAACACGCTTTATTAGAAAACCAAACTAAAGAATGAAAAATAATATTAATTTCCAACAAGCTTGAGATAAAATTAAAGTGGTCAAACAAAAAAATCATCTCCAACACATATAGAATAAAACTAGAGTTATCAACAAAAAGAAAATAATTTTACCATGAAAAGCGTGGGATGCTTTTTATGATTTTTACATTTTCTTCTTAGAGACTTTACTTTTACCAATATCTGTTTATTATCAAATATATTAATTGATATAAAGTACCCCATGCTTTTGATGGTAAAATTATTTTCTTTTTGTTGATAACGTTTTGCTGATTTTTCAGCTATAGTAGCATATAGTTTATTAGAGAATTATAGAATTGAAAAAGAAGCAAAACTTTTGAGACAATCTAAACCTTCGGAATTAACAGTTTGGGAAAATCTATACATTCAAAAAAACCATACTAGAACCATGAACATCAAGGTTCCAGATGAATCAAGTTTGATTACAAAGTTCTTCAAAAGTACACCAGATAGCAGTTTAGAAAATTACCGGCATAATAAAAAATTGACAGTCGTGAAAATAGCTGACGATGGGAATGATGTATTTCTTGATACTGCAGTTCTGTGTAAAAAAAACACAGAAGAATTCACGATTCATTTGATTCATATTAAGAAAACCTCATAATGTAAAAATTCCCAAATTTGTTATATTAATTCTGTAGTGTTGCAGCAACCTGTTTCAAACATTCTCCAATGCTATGTCAGCTTCAGTTAAATTTTATGTCACAATATACCACTGAAAAATATTATGTTGCCTCTAGAACTCTATGAATGTGAAACATGCCTCTTACATTAAGGGAAGGCTCTGTGAGGCTTTGAAGATGTCACCTACAAGAACTCTGGCAGGACTCTATTGGGAAGCAAGAAAGCAAATGGAACACATTCAAGCTAATGGGCATTAGACTACTACTACTACTACTAAGGAAGAGATCAAAAACAGTATTCGAAAATGAGATCATAAGATGAATATTTTTGGTCCCATAAGGGATCGGGAATGGAGGAAGCTTCACAACAAAGAACTCCATAATTTATATTGTTGCCTAATATTTTAGTCTAGGAGATTGCAATGGACAGGTTATGTAACTCAAACTTTTTATTGCTAGACTTAGGAATGGGTGGGAAGATAATATTCAGATGGATTTTAGAGAACTGGATATCAGAGATATGAACTGGATTCAGTTGGCTGAAGTCAGGAATTAATAGAGGGGCTTAGTGAATGCAGCAAATTTGACAAGTCACGGGGTTAGTTGACTTAAAATTCTAGACATGATAACCGTTTGAAATGTTACAGTTATTGAATAACTCAAGTAATTGGATAAAACAGACCAATAAATTAAATGAAAGGGCAAAAAAAAAAAGAAAGAAGAGATTACCCTAAGTTGAAAATCATACTATGCCAGTATTATCAAGTATATACGGGGTGAATCATAAATATGGCTATATGTTTGATCGCGTTGTGTGATGAAAATATTACCATTACAGGAAATATGAAATTACCGTTGGAAAGACAATTGTTCAAATTACAAATATGGAATAAAACAAAACCGTGTAGAACTTGCATCATTAGTCAAAATGGCATTGGATATGCAACAGCAAATTACAATTGCTGCATGGGCAATAATGTATGCTAATGATCGTGAGGCTGCAAGATGGGCAAGACGTGAGTTTAACATAGCATTGCAGCCATCAACTGTGTGGAAGTGGAGAAAACAACTGCTGGAAACGGGAAGGATGCAGCAAATCAAACCTCCTGGAAGGCCTCGCATTAGCACGGATGCAGAAACAACAAAGAGAATTGTGGAGGCATTCGATGCTAGCCCACAAAAATCAACCTGCCAAGCTGTACATGAGCAGTGATTTGTTTTGTATCATTCTATTGTTGTAATTTGAAGTATTCCCTTTCCAATTATAACATCATATTTCCTTTAATAATAATATCTTCATCACAAAATGCGATCAAACGTATTACCATATTTCTGAATCACTCTGTACATATCTCCTTCAGAGCATATTTTTTGTTAACACTTACTTGAATAATTTTTGAGTTTCAATCTCTTTATAAATTCTTTACCATTATGTTTTTTTTTCATTTTTGTACCTGGAAATAAAGAAAATTACAACACAGCCATGCTTTTACTGTTTCTGAAAAAGAAAATGTAAATACCAAAGCAAATGGGCTAAGTAGAGTTGGTAGCAATAATGTCTCTCTAAAGAGAACTTTGCCACATTACCTGTGCCTGATACAATGATGTTAAATATCACAATTTTTATCAAAGTAGTTGCATTTTAACACTGAAAAATAAAGGAATAAGAATCATTAAGTAGAAAATATTTTATAGAAAACCCTCATTTTTTTTATTTATGACCAGATTTTTATTATATTTACTTTAAAAAATTGCAATGACTTCAAAATTTATTTACCAAAATTGTAGAAGATAAATAAATTACACAGAGTAAGCCTAAGCAATGGTACCTAAACTTTGTTTAAGGTATCACAACTTGCTTACATATCTCATATTAACATTACAATAACTTGTAATACACATATTTAAGTGAAATTCAACAAATCAATGGGAATCATTAATAGAGTTTTAAAACCTCCATTAGTGCAAAAATCAACTCGTACTCGTCTTTATCAAATAATGGCTCGACCAGTCCTATGTTATGGGAGTGAAGCGTGGACTATAAGGACGAGAGATGAAAGCAGACTAATAGCTTGTGAGATGAGATTTATGTGCCGAACAGCTGGCTACGCCAAATGGGATCAAAAGAAAAATGTAGAAATCCTTCAAGAACTTAATGTGTCACCAATACTGGACTACATCTCCAGATATCAGCTAAACTGGAAGGAACATGTCTCAAGAATGGCTAGATCCAGGATCCCCAAGGCAATAATGAACTACTGTCCAAATGGGAAACAGTCGAGCTATGAAAAGATGGCACGAAAACCGCTTTCTCAGGCCATAACAGTTCTTCTAGGACTAATACCTGGCAGGATAATGATGATGACACATATTTAAATTCATTGTTTATTCCAATATCTTCCATTCATGGGTCTAAGCAGGACTTGGAGTGGGGCAGGATGGCTTTCAGTTCTTTATGAAATGCCTTGAAACAATCCCCTTACTTTTGAATTAGAGAGGTACCATCCTGGAAATGTTTATTAGGTATTATTCTGATTTCAAAACACTTCAAAATTTTCACTGACTAAACAAAATTATGATCAGGTGATCTATTACTAAAATTCAGTGTTTTTGAAACTCCTATACTTATTATTTTGAGAAGAAAAGTTAATATAATAATCAATTGAGTTGGTGTTTACTTGATGAAAATCCATATGAATATAATATAATATAATATATGAAGAGAAAAATTATACGCTCAAACTGGGGCTTGAACCTAAGACCTTTGGCTTTCTAGGCCAATACTTTACTAACTCAGCTACCTGAGCAAGTTCCAATCTAAATGTAAATTCTTCTGTTATATACGCTGTTAATTCCTGTCACCAAATGCTATGAAACCTTTGCTTCTATCTTGCAAAAATTAATGCCTGAACGAGGATTTGAACCCATGTTAGTGTGCTAACCATTACACTACCCAGGCATTCAATGTAACTCTTAATTTTTTTTCCTCAAATACAATTCTCTTATTGTCCGAGGCAGATAGCCATTGCACAAATGCCATCTGACGGCTTCTAATTCAAGAAGACATTTAATGTTTATATGTTGTCCTATACTGATATTTCCATATATATATGAAATTATTTAGTTTGTAAATCGGCCGCGGTGGACTAGTGGTTATGCTCCTTGCCTCTGGTCCCGAGGGTCGCGGGTTCAAACCCGGCCGGGGTCGATGGATTTTTTAGGACAAAAAATCCAAGGAGCAAGTCCTCCGGGAGGGACTTTAAGCCGTGGTCCCGAGTTTGAAATTTTCAGGCTCGTAAAAGATCCTTAAAGCCTGAATGAAAGGCCTCTAAGCAGAATTTACCAAATTTTCCCATCCTAGTACTACCTTGGTTTCCTAGATGTCAGTATGAGGCAGAACGCTGATCACGGACCACTCAAAGGACATCTATACGAAAATAAGTGTAACTAAATTAGTATGGTTCAAATTCTTCCCTATAGGGGGAGAGCGCCTAAATCTCTGTTAAGGGAAACATGGGTTTACAAGAAGAAGATTTTGTTTGTATCCTATTATATTACAAATGGCTCATCTTTCCCTGCATTCCATTTCTGAGAGTATGACAGCTAGTTTTATCACAGTGACATAAGATGTTTATAAAAAATATCCACAGTTTTGCTATTATTTGTGTCACATCTAATTTTTTCAACAGTTTAAAGAGGAAAACAAAATATACTGCAGGGAATTACAAACTATTAAAATAAGAGTAATGAATTTATTTATTTATTATTTTTCAAAAAGTTCCTTTTTGTATGTGCAATGCTTTCTCTGAACTTTATATTTTTATTTAGAGATGTAGGGGGAAAAAGTACACAACTATATGCTAAACAATATAAATAAGATTTATTAGAACAGTGTATAACCTCAATTAAGTTGACACCATCCTGGTTCCTTTATCATTACACCTCAAGCAGTGCGTCAAATACTTAGAAGGGAGAAAATTTCTTAATTGTATTTCTATATGCAAGGACAGAGTGAGAATTTCTGCAATGAGCTGTTAATTATTCTCAGGTAACTGTTTTGTAATTATTAGTGTACATAAAATTAACATTTAAATAACATTTATTTTATTTGTTTATCTAATGACAATCCAATACATATTAGTATCCACACAAGAATGAATTAGTGTTTGGCATTTTTAATTTGTGCACAATTTTAATAGACCAATTATATTTGAAAAGAAAAATATACGCCTAGACTGGGGTTTGAACCCAGGACCTTTGACTTTCTATGTCAATGCTCTTCAATCTGAGCCACCTAGGCCTCCAATCTAAATGCATATTTTTCTCTTACACATAGTTAATTCCCTAATCCCAAATGCTACGAGCCATTGCTACGATTTTTGCAAATGGCGGCTTCTTTGTTAAGAAGACTTTTTATTGGGAATTTAAACATTACTTATAAAGCCAGTAGTGCTTCTTTCAATGTTAATATTATTCGTTTTTAAACACCTTAATGATGGACAAATTATATTTGAAAAGAAAAATATAATTTGTCCATCATTAAGATGTTTAAAAATGAATAATATTAACATTTAATAGACCACATTACAATGGTTGATGTGTGTGTTCCAGTACCACTCATTGCACATTTTATATTCCGGATTTTATGCTAGAAAGATGGATAACATTAATATTATATTATTTTTAGTCTGATCATCTTACCTCAATATTAATGTTCAAGAACAAATCAGTATTAATATTGAGGTAAGATGATGAGACTAAAAATAATATAATTAAAATAACCTCAAAATATCACATCCTAAAATTAGACATTAATATGGTCGATTTTAAATTTATTCGCCATTTTTGTAGACCACATTATATCATGTGCAGAGAGGAGAGTATTTTCAAGTGTTTATGTGAGGCATGAATGATGAAGAGAAGGGAGAAGGTGCAACTTGATGTTTATCAAGTAACCTACTTCTTTTGATAAGCTCCAAGGGGACTACCAGTCTGAACATCCGCATCTATCGACAGTACCACATGGCTCCTCAACATATGTACTATGATGAGATTCACAACATATTCTAGGCATCTGTGCACAACTCTATAGATTAAAATTTTTGTATACCACTTCCCCTCCTAGCCCTGAGATTGAAAATTTTACAATTAAACTTTCCAACCTTGCCAGGATTGAATATAGGCCTGCTATTTTAAAATACAATAGGAAGTAACATTAAGAGGTTTGTTTAATAATTAAAACATTTTGTCTGTTCATTCTTACCTCTTAGAGTTGTTTTTGTCGAACATATGTTTCAGAGCTTCTTAGCCCCATCGTCAGTGATTATAGACTATTGTATTTTAAAATAAATTCTGTATGTCTGTAATTGCTGACGATGGGGCTAAGAATCTCTGAAACATATGTTCGACAAAAACAACTCTAAGAGGTAAGAATGAACAGACAAAATGTTTTAATTATAGACCTGCTAGTCAGAAAGCAGACATGCTACCACCTGGCAGAATGACGTGAAATTTATTTGTGTATAAAAAGGAATTCAACTTATAAAGTGTGTTTGAAATGTTTTGTAGTGTGTAATGTATAAGGAATAATAAAGAGGGAAGAAAGTGAAACTTGATCCAGGATATAGCCTACTCTTATCCTTAGCACCAAGAGGACTTAAAGTTACCCACTGCCAGTATGATTTCTTAACATTTTTACTATGAAGGGGTTTGGAACTTAATCTGGGTATTTGATACACACCAGTAGTATTGTCATGATCCTGCCTGTTCTACTGTGCAACAGACAGCAAGGATATTTAAGATAGTATAGAAAAATGTCATGTCCCATTATACTGTTTGTATTAAGGTTGGTGATTGCTGATTTCAATAGTTGCTATAACATTTAAGAGCTTTAAGGGTATAAAAAAAGGAGCTTTCAACAATATCTTAATTTACTCAATTGAGACCCTCAAGTGCCTTTGTTGATTTAAATATGAGAATAGAAACACTCCATATTTAATATGATTTTAATTCATTATTATGTAATTTTATAATTAATGGCAAATTAGGAACTTGATTAAAGCATTTTTTTTTTTTTGCATTTTTAATACACAAAATTTCAGAATATAAGCAGAACATAAATTAATAGCAAAATGAAATTATCAAATAATCAATTGAGTTGGTATTTACTTGATGAAAATCCATATTTATTAATTAAATAAAAATAAAATGTAGTTTTATTTGATTTTCATATTTATTATATAATTCAGTGACAGCTGTTTCGGTACACTGTACCTTCTTCAGACATGTTAAATTATGAATTGTGTTCCAACTGATCTAAGCAACAATACAACAATATTTATTTAAATTTTTTAATTTAACAAAGGGGATTCATTCAAATCAAGTTGAGAATTTAACAGTTTGTTACTACTTTTAAATTTATTTATTTCTACAGCCTCCAAAAGATCTAACTTCTTATCCTTATCACAAACATGTAAAATTTCAAAATTTGGATCGAAACAATGATTAAATTGGAATAGGTGGTTAGCATATTTTGAATATTCTAAATTCCAATTTAATCATTTAATCATTGTTTCGATCCAAATTTTGAAATTTTACATGTTTGTGATAAGGTAAGAAGTTAGATCTTTTGGAGGCTGTAGAAATAAATAAATTTAAAAGTAGTAACAAACTGTTAAATTCTCAACTTGATTTGAATGAATCCGCTTTGTTAAATATAAAAATTAAATAAATATTGTTGTATTGTTGCTTAGATCAGTTGGAACACAATTCATAATTTGTTAACATGTCTGAAGAAGGTACAGTGTACCGAAACAGCTGTCATGAATTATACAATATATATGAAAATAAAATAAAACTACGTTTTATTTTTGTTTAATTAAGATTAAATTATTTATTGGGTAATGAAATATGAGATATGAAGTGAAGCTGTGAAACATTTGTAATAACTCTGTACAAATTATTTATCCATTTTTTACCATTAACTGTTAGTAAGTCGTTTGTAGGGTCACGCGCCACTCTTTGCACTTGGTAGTCGTAGAGCTAGGTATTGTCTATGTAGACGCTGCCGGCAGAATTGGTAAAATTCCACCTCACGAGTAAAATTCTGCCGTACTATATCTTTCACTTCTTCGCTAACAGGTGGTTTAAATAAGTTTCTGTTGATTCTTGTGAATCGATCAACTTCATCTGTAAAAATAAATGATGGAATGTTAAAAATTGTACATGTAAATTTAGTTGGCAATGAAAACACTAACAAATCTGCTATGATAGATATACAACGGTCCTTTGGGGATTCCATAAGCTGGCCATTTTGAATGGAAGAGTACCACTTTTCATATTTCCTGGCTGTCAGGCTATTTTAATAAAAATATCCAATTTATTCCATTTTTAAATCATAAATTTATTCTTTTATGTTGGTTGATTGAAAATGTGTTATTTATAACTAATAACATAATGAAATTGACAGCAATCCTCAGTAAATATCAATATCTGACTGAGATAGTGCAACACCTGGGAGGTTGTTTTTTTATCATAAGAGTATGTAACCAAAGGAAAAAATCTAGATTAAATGTTGAGAGAATCAGAGCTATGTTAGTTGTAATGGGCTGTGACTGTTACAACCTAGATTACATTAAGTCATAAGATATTAATTTAAAATGGTTAAATATTTTTAATTGACCTTGGCCCGAGCGGTAGGCTATCGGTCGTGACAGTGAAAGTGCTATAATCACAACTAATGGGACATCCGTTGGATATGTCAGAAATATCTGTAAACGGGAACATCACATTGAACATAGAATATAGAAAACCATAAAACAAAAACACATTTATTAGAAATATTAACATCACATAAGACATATCCAATAACTATACCTACACATGTGTCCTATGTGTTATATAACAGGCTTCCAATATAAAACCGGACCGGCCTTACGGAGTTTCACCCGGCACGCAGTGCTGTCTCTTCCTCCCGCAATTCACCCTGCCTGCCACCCGTCCTTGAACTGTTTCTTACCTTATAGAAAATGCTGGAAATGTTGTCCTCCCGCAGTTAAACAGGCATTATACCGAGTAAACACATTTAGATTGACACGCTGTAGTTCGGGCACTGTCAAGTTTCTGATTTCATTTCTTATGTTGTTCTTCAGTTCTTCCAATGTGTGCGGATTTGTTTTGTACACTTTGTCTTTCAGGCTACCTCACAAATAAAAATCACACACTGTTAGATCTGGGGAGCGAGTGTTTCTTATTTTGTACTGAACCAGTCGTCTCAAATTTAGTCACAAGATCGTGGATTGTCGATCTGGAAGGAGGTAATTGTCCAGGGAAGTTCCGAATAAATTCCTCGCGAACGCGACGAGCTGATTCGTATTTATAATAACATTTACACACAGAAATGTGCTGCTCTAATATCAGCTGACGTCTCATCTTGTCGAACGATAGTAAACTGACTAGTTCAAGGACAAGCGGCTGGCAGAGTGAAATGCGGACGAGGAGAGAGCGCTGCCTGACGGGTGAAACCACATGAGGCCGGTCCGGGTTTATATTGGAAGCCCGGTATATATCTTTTTAGCTACACCTTATGCTGGAAAGAAAAAAATGCTCTTATGTCCCGAACAGTGACAAGGTTTGAAAGAATGAAATTTTCTGCATAAGGTCACTTTAGCTGACAAATATTCCTGGTATAATAAAGTTGATAAACTGTTAAAATCTATATCTACCTAATCATTCTGATAAACAGTGTATGTCTATGTCAACCTAAAATACTGCATAGTGAATAAAAAATAACAGTTTAATATTATAAAATCACAATAGAAAGTAACATTATGAATAAGGTGAGTCATTAATAGTGAGTGGAGAACATATTTTTATCGACTCATCTCACATGATTTCAAATTTCTTTGATACCTACGGTTTCAGACAATATCATGTCCCTCTTCAGTCATGGCTTCCACTGATGAAATTCTGTGATTGTTGATTTCTCTAATGACATCACCTCTTGTGCTGCCATCTTTCGTTGGGATTATAAAGTTTGTAATTAAATTTTTATCCACCGGAATATCAAAATTCATAGATCGATATTTATTCTTCTGAATTAATATCATTTCCCAAATTGTCAGTTCCAACGGTTTATCCAATTGTTTCAAAGAGGCAAAACTTATGGTTTAAAGATAAATACCGAGAAAACGGCAGTCATGGAAATATGTAGAAACCAGAATAATGATTAGAATATTAAGTTATAAGGCATAAATCTACAAAAAGTCGAAACATTTACATATTTAGGATCCATGATAAATGCAAATGGGAAAATACAGACCGAAATCAGTAACAGAATAGAGAAAAGTTTAAAAGTCTAAAATTTAACTAAACAATTAATCTGGAATAAAGATATACCCACCAAAAGTAAAATGGCAATGTATAAAACTTATTTCAAACCAGTTTTAACATCTGCAGCTGAGACTTGGATATATACAAAGAAGGAATTGAGCAGAATCCAAGCTACAGAAATAAAATTCTTACGTGGAATGGTACATAAAACAAGGAGAGATAGAAAATCAGGGAAATTAACAATTAGATATAGAAATGGTTTGGACATTTAAAAAGAGTGAAAAAATAAAGACTACCACAAAGACTGTTAAATATCAAGATACAAGGAAAACGACCATGAGGTAGACCACGAGAAAGATGGATTAACCAAGTGAAGAAAAGTTTACAAAAAAGAGGGTACTACTGGGAAGAACTAAAAAGAAGGAAAGCATGGGAAGGTAGAGATGATTGGAGGCATATTTGGAATCGACCTTCCAAAAGGAGGACACGATAAGAGGGTATTACTTGCAGCTTGCTCCAAAGAAATAAAGTCTAGTTGCTATATTTCCAAACAGGGCCAAACACTTGAAAAATCATGATTTTGTAGCATTATCATGACAACTGTTGCTGTTTTATAATCACCAAGTGGGACTAGTTCTGTAATGTTGTGACACCTGTTTCAATTCATGAGCTCTCCTGCATTCTATGTCCTTTCTCATTAAATTTTAGGCCACAGATGCCACTGGATAGACTAATAAGTAACTAGTTAGAAACACATGAAGAAGAACCTTGAAAGCAGAGGACAGGAGCAGGAAAATATTGACTGTGGAAGAATTAAAAAAATTCAAACATAAAATACTTTATGTTAGCTGGAGAAGAAAAATTGTTATGTAATTTAAAAAATGAATGTTTGAAAACTATTCTAAACTTTTTGTTCAAAATTGTGAATTGTTAAATACCAGTATGTCTTAACTCAGCAAATATTTTTAAATTTTAAAAATAAACTGAAAAGCTAGAGCTAACCTTATTTTTATTGGCTTTATACCTTGAAATTAAGACCGTGTGCACAAATATAGTATCATACTTTAAACTACTACTACATCACTTTGGATAATCATATCTAAATGAAATTGGTAACAATCAAAAGAGACTCAAAAAGTTTTTGCTACACCTCATAGATATTGAATGTAGCCCCCACAAATGACGCTGCATGCATCGCTGTCTGCTAAATATCCAACAATGAACCCATATCGACCACAAAAAAAAGTGTTTTGTTTCTGTATTATTGTCCATTATTCTCCATTGTTGACATTGTTAACATGCACAAGAGTTTCTCTTTTGATTGTCACCAATTTCATTTCGATACGATTATCCAAAGCGACGTGGTAGTAGTATAAGTATGATACTATATTTGTGGACACGGTGTATAAGCTAAGGCTTTGATGTTACATTTATCATAAGTAATGCCACGAGTGATTTCCAAATTATCGATAAATTCATGACTCACGAAATGAGGAGGGAATTTATCTAGAGAATTAGGAAATCAAGAGTGGCATTTGTTAGGACTATTTAATGAATAAAATTAAGCTGTTTACTCACAAATCATTATTTAACTATAGTTATTTTAAAATATTTATATACTTAATATAAACGGCGATGTTTGAAAACAAATGAGAAACGATTGGTACACTTCATTTGCTTCTTTTATTCGATCACTGCAACCAGATCATAATATTATTTATTGCCAAAAGATCGCAATGTTGTAAGTATGCACCCTAGTGGAGAAATTTATAACCAACGTTATAGGTATTTAATACACAAGTGATCTTCTTGGTGATATAATATTAAAATATATATGTAGTCAATATGCCATTTCACCAATTAATGTTTTAAAATGGTCAACAAGTTTCTACAGCCAAGCTGTCATTCTCAAGACCAGATATCAGTCAATATCTGGTCTTGAGAATGACAGCTTGGCTGTAGAAACTTGTTGACCATTTTAAAACATTAATTGGTGAAATGGGCATATTGACTACATATATATTTTAACGTTATAGGTATTAATTAGTTTCTGATGTCCTCTGATGTAAATATGTCAATTATATTCTTCTGCGTCATTTCCTGGAAAATAATTTGTTTAAGAAAGTGCAAACAGTGGTTTCTTTTTTTTGTGGTATAATCAATTGTTACAAATGTTTTAATATTATCTCTCATATGCGCTACATGTTGACATTCATGCACTATATATATATATACAATCTGGTAGCTGTATTTCTTACAGAGTCAGTCACTGCAAAATAATGCTATGACCTAGTCAGAATGTTAAAAAGGAGGTGCTTTCTTTATTATGATAAACTTTAGTTGGTAAATTTTAGGTGAAACACAACTGTGAATGGTTGTAAATAAAAAATCATTGAAATGTGATTGACTCCCATTTGGGGAATAAGTTAAATAGTCAGTTTAATTTTATGTTTATTACTGGAGGTGGTTGAGTAGTTCAATTGGTTACTGAAATTCATAATACATAAATTTATTAAAATGAACTTCATAATTCCTATTGAAATATTTAATTAATTTTTTTATGAACTACTACTTACTTACTCACTGGCACTATCGAATCCATAGGTTCATGGCCGCGCGGACATAAGCTCTCCATACATCCCTATCCTGAGCTAATGCTTTCCAATCATTCCCTGTATAATCTACTTCCCTCAAATCATAGTTAATGTTAATCTCCCACCTCATTCTTGGTCTACCAACTGGGCATTTCTCCTCTGGCTTTCCTACAAGACTTAACTATTCTTATTATATCTGGCTTCCTATAAAGACCATGTAGTTCATTGTTATGTAGTCTTCTCCATTCACCTGTCTGTTCATCTCTCTTTGGTCCAAAAATTTTCCTAAGAACTTTATTCTCAAAAACTCATAATATCATTTCCTCCCTTAAAGTAAGAGTCCATGTTTTGCACCCATATAATATAACTGGTAGAATAATAGTTTTATATTTTATGAACTATTAGTTATAAATACTTTACCAACCATCATTCTATAAAATTATCATAAGTAATGCCACGAGTGATTTCCAAATTATCGATAAATTCACAACTCACGAAGTGGGGAGTGAATTTATCTAGAGAATTTGGAAATCAAGAGTGGCATTTGTTAGGACTATTTAACGAATAAAATTAAGCTGTTTACTCACAAATTGTTGTTTAACTATAGTTATTTTAAAATATTTATGTCTTTAATGTAAACGGTGATATTTGAAAACAAATCAGAAATGTGAGGTTATGTTCAGTCACTGCAACTAGATCATATTATTTGTTGCCAAATAAGATCGCAATATTGTAAGTGTGCACCCAAGTGGAGAAATAATAAAACACATCAAACTATATATCATAATCAACATTACGGGTTATTCATTTATTTTTTCAGTAAACAACTCAGTAAAATCAAGGAATCTTTTCATTATTTGCTATATTCAATGTATTTGTTGGAGAAAAATAATGTTCTGTCCTGTTCAAAACATTAAAAAGGAGGAGCTTTCTTTATCACAAAAGCAGGAGCTGATAAAGAGAAATTGATAAAGAGCGAGGTGAAACATGACTGTCGTTGGTTGTAAAACAAAATTCATTGAAACGTGATTGGTCATTGACTAGCATTTGTGGCATGAGTTAAATAGTCAAGGAAACATATTTTAGTAAGTGTATGAATAAAAATAAAATAAAATAAATATTTACCCCAATATACTTCAGATGCTCCTTCAAAGAAAAGTGGAACATAATTTTCAAGAACTGTAAGGGTAGTGTTGAAATCTTCCAGTACTCCGACCACAGCATAGTGTCGTTCAACAGCTTTCTTTGCCCTCTGTAAAGCTCCAATTGTATTGAATGGGCTGAAAAAGAAATTTACATACATCTTATAAAATTTATAAGATTTAATTAGTGACTGTCATTTTCATTTTATTAAGATGATTATAAGATATCCAAGAATAACATTTTTCAATCTTCTTCTTCTTCTTCTTCCTTCCAAGTATTAGCCAGGGCCTGTTATGATCCTATAGATAATTATCTATAGGAAATTTGTCCTTTTATGAAAATAGGTGCATTAGGTAGACTTTTAATGCTAAAACGAATCTGTAATTAGATTTTGTCTATCACATATTGTTTTTTTTTCAGAAAACCCAAAGAAATATCAAAAACCCAAAGAAATATCAAAAATAAATTCACAAATCTAAGTGATGCAAAGATTAAGGAAGGAGTGTTTATTGGTCAACAAATAAGAGCAGTCTTCCAGGATGAAGACTTTGAAAATAAACTGTTGGAAACTGGCTTGGCTTGCATATAAATCCCTATGCACGAACTTCCTTGGGAATAAAAATTCAGCAGACTATGAAAGTAATTGTAAGTGAATTATTACACTACTTTCTTGTTATGGGACGCAATATGTCTTTGAAACTACATTTTCTGGGCTGTCATCTGGACTTCTTTCCAAAAGAACCTTGGTGCTGTCGGCAATGAACATGGCGAGAGGTTTCACCAAGAAATATCAGCCTTTGAAAAACGATTCAGTGGAAGATGGAATGCAAGTATGCTTGGTGAATATTGCTGGTCAGTCATCAGAGATAGCCCAGAAGCTGTCCATAAGCGCAAACGATCAACAAAGACATTTTAATTTGGTGTTCTTTGCAATTGTTATGTTTGTCATTATAACTAACTAGTACAATTGAAAAGTGTCATTACAAAACATTGATTGGTGATAGAAAATTTTGGATTTCAAAATTGAATTCAGCACATCTCAATTAGTTAAAATCACATAGTTTCATCTAAAGGACAGTAAAAAAGTTTAAATTTGTTGCACAGTGTAATTTCCCTCTTCTGGGTAATTCTTGTATAAGACTTGAAAGCATAATAATAGTCCCTTCGATTGGTTGCTGGCCAAAGGAAGGCAAGACCAGTGATGGGGCTGCCATTATAGCCCATGGTCAGGCTTTTCTGGAGAAGAAAAGAAAATAAAGGAAAGAAGAAATGGAAGAAAGGAAAGACTCCCTAGCCCTCGGATGCCCTAATAGCATCGGGGTCGAAAAAAAACAAGAGTTAACCAAGAGAGGTTAGATAGTAAAGTTGAAAGAGTGCAAAACACAAGTAAGTGGAAGAAATGTTTTGCTCAGCTTGGGCACCTTGTGGTCGCCATCCACATATCCCCTAGATGAGGACCCCTGAGGTACATTTTTCAATCTAAATTTTATATTTTGTAATATTGAGGAAAAACATGGATTAAGTTAAACAAAGAATAAAATCTCAGCATGTTAAGCAATGACTTACACTGTATTTGAAGAAAAAAATTACACGCTCAAACTGGGATTTG
This sequence comes from Diploptera punctata, assembly GCA_030220185.1. Taxonomy (NCBI): domain Eukaryota; kingdom Metazoa; phylum Arthropoda; class Insecta; order Blattodea; family Blaberidae; genus Diploptera; species Diploptera punctata. Next base: position 45,122 of record JASPKZ010007618.1, read on the forward strand.
AACCCAGGACCTTTCACACTCTAGGCGAATGCTCTACCAACTGAGCTATCTAAGAAACTCCAATCTAAATGTAAAATTTTCTCGTGTATACACTGTATATATGCTGTATATAAGAGAAAAAGTTGTGTTTTGATTGGAGGTTCTCGGTTGGTAGAGCATTCACCTGAGAGTATAATTTTTCTCTTGAAATATAATTGATCCATCATTGAGATATATGAAATGAATAATAAAAACACTGAATGATTTATATGATAATATAATGCATAAAAGTAGATACATAGTCTTGATAACAAATTGTTTTTGTTTCTCTGTTTTGTTATTCTACATTGAAACTTTAGCAAGTATGATAACCCAAATATACCAGAACTGACTCACATAGAAGAGTAGTTTTATTTCTCATACTAAGTGAATATCCATCTTAAAAACAATATTTTCATGAAAGCATCAATAAACTTTAAATAGAGGAGAATACTCAGAAAAAAAAAATTGGAAGTTCATCACTCAGCCAACAGAGGGAGCAGAAATCAACCTACAGGATCACCAACTGCCGATTGAACAGTTGGAAAGAATTTGACAATGCATTTCATTAAAACCCAGGGTTTTCAAGAAAACTACAAATATGATGTGAGTTATGCATATCTAATGATGTTTTTATTATTAATTTAACATTTCTCAATGAAAAATAAACATTTTTGCCTAGACCGAGACTCGAACCCAGGACCTTTGGCTTGCCGGGCCAAATGCTCTACCAACTGAGCCGCCATTTGCAAAGATGGAAACAATGGTTTCAAAAGCATTTGATGAGAGGGAATTACAACGTATATAAGAGAAAAATTTGCGTCTAGATCGTAACTTGCCTCGGTAGCTCAGTTGGTAGAGCATTTGGCCCGGCAAGCCAAAGGTCCCGGGTTTGAGTCTCGGTCTAGGCGAAAACTTTTCTCTTTAAATATAATATGCATATCTAACTCAAATTATTTTAAATATTACCCATCCAAGTGTTTTGTGCAGGCAGAAAATATGTTAACTAACAAACTGTCTTTCTCTTTCTATTCCTTACTATGTTGCCACTTCCTGTGCTTTGTATATGTTATTTGATTGGCAGGTAGAGAGCTGACAAATACTATGTATTTTAATGATCTGTCATTCTGCGCAGTCAGTGGCAGAATAACTAACTTGACAACCCTCTTACTTTTGGGGTTACATCTAGGAATGAGCTGTCCCTTCCACTTGTTGCCACTTGTGATTTATTGTGAGGCTGGTAACAGAGAGACGACAAATACTGTGATTTTAAATGATCCGACTGCTTGAGCATTCCGTGCTTAAATGACTAATTTGACAACCATGTTAAGATATTTCACACGTGTTTAGAGATTCTCCCCCTGCATTTGAAGCTGAAAAATTTCAATACGTGATTGGATGTACAGTTTTCTCCTACATCCCTTCCACAGATTCAGTAGATCGGCGACACTAGCGCTAAAACTCTTCCCCTCCGTCCGTGAACAGTTAACTTGGATGTGTAATAGAAGTTTTATCTAAAGTTAAAATTGTTTCAATTCCTTGTTTTATTCTGTTTTACTTACGTGCAAGCATCACTATGGCCACAAAAAAACAATGACTGACGTCGATGGTCACCTATTCCTTCATGTGTTTCACCTTCTAAATATCTGCATTCTCGATCACCTCTTAGGACACAAGTCTCAAAATCCTTAAAAAAAAATTATATTAGAATTTAGAAATTTCTAGAGTATATAAGATCATACATCCTATTTCTAAACTATGTTGGTTTACTATAAAACTAATTTAATTGTTTATTATTATTATTACTAAGTCCACCACTATGGTCTCGAGGTAGCGTGCTGCTTTGTCATGCAGCGGGCCCGGGTTCGATCCCTGGTCAGGGCAGTTTTTCTGGGTGAGGTTTTTATCGGGGTTTTTCCTCACCTGTAAGACAAATGTCAGAAAAACTTTAAGGCCCAAACGGTCCCCGAAATCATATGGCCATCATCATCATCCTTCTCATTATTATCACCATCATCATCATCCTTTACCGGTGTGGAAAGCAGCGGGAAGCTACCACATCTACAATTCCCTAGTAAAGCTGCAAGCATAGCATGAAAATATGATTGCAGTGAAGGACCTGCCTTCAGGCAGAATTACTATGGATGGATTATTACTAAAGAGTCCTTTGTCAAAATAAATATTTTTAAAAAACTTGTTTTTATCTAAATATGCACCTATTAAATAGATGTAAATAGTAAATATTAGATATAAGAATGGCAGATAACAAGCTGTATGTAATGTATATTGGGCTTCAGGAAAGTTTTCAGTGCACTTCTTACAAAAACATTTTTGGTCAGCAACGTATCTAATCCTAAACTTAACCTAAGATGAATATGAATGATGATGATTGCGATGGCCATATGATTTCGGGGACCGTTTGGGCCTTAAAGCTTTCCTGACATTTGTCTTACAGGGGAGGAAAAACCCCGATAAAAACCTCAACCAGAAAAACTTGTCCTGACCAGGGATCGAACCCAGGCCTGCTGCGTGACAAGGCAGCACGCTACCCCGAGACCACAGCGGTGGACATATTTAAGATTGTTATACACAGAAAAAATCAATTGACCCATACCAGGTTTGAACCCATAAACTATAAAATCAGAGGCAAAATAGAATTAAAGAGGGATAGTTTCACAAAACGTGTAAGCTATCTCACTTACCTTCTTCAGCCAGTGTGGGTCTGGCAATGGAATGTCTGGAAATGCCTGCTTGCGCTCAACATAATACCAAGGTGCTCGTACGTAATAATACCAGGAGATCACTCTTTCCACTGGATCACGCACCAGGTTTACATAAATTGGTTCTGGTAGCCCAAACCTAAAATATAGTTATATTCTAAATAATATATATATATATATATATATATATATATATATATATATATATATATAAAGGGCTTCCAATATAAAACCGGACCGGCCTTACGGAGTTTCACCCAGCACGCAGTGCTGTCTCTTCCTCCCGCAATTCACCCTGCCTGCCACCCGTCCTTGAACTGTTTCTTACCTTATAGAAAATGCTGGAAATGTTGTCCTCCCGCAGTTAAACAGGCATTATACCGAGTAAACACATTTAGATTGACACGCTGTAGTTCGGGCACTGTCAAGTTTCTGATTTCATTTCTTATGTTTGAATCATTGAAAATGAGTTAAAGATAAATGTTCTTCCTATGGAATGTTATCCTTATGTTCATATCTATCCAAGATAAAAAATAAAGTTAAAGCGTCTATAAGTTAAAATGAAATTTAAAAATTCCAAATTTTCGCCAATTTCGTCTAATTTTTCTTCGGTGAGAACCGTACGCCTTTGCGTGTGTTTCTTATTTTGTACTGAACCAGTGGTCTCAAATTTAGTCACAAGATCGTGGATTGTCGATCTGGAAGTAGGTAATTGTCCAGGGAAGTTCCGAATAAATTCCTCGCGAACGCGACGAGCTGATTCGTATTTATAATAACATTTACACACATAAATGCGCTGCTCTAATGTCAGCTGACGTCTCATCTTGTCGAACGATAGTAAACTGACTAGTTCAAGGACGAGCGGCTGGCAGAGTGAAATGTGGACGAGGAGAGAGCGCTGCCTGACGGGTGAAACCCCGTGAGGCCGGTCCGGGTTTATATTGGAAGCCCGTATATATATATATATATATATATGTGTGTGTGTGTGTGTGTGTTATAATTAAATGTTTAACATTGAGCAATGCAAGCTTAATATGGTATGATAAGAAAAATAAATGCCTGGACGGGATTCGAACCCGGATCTCTGAGTCTGTACCTCAGCGTCACTGCTGTAAGGTAAAAATATTCTCTTTAATTTGCTTACTTGTTATAGTCAGCTACTAGATGGCAGTGAAGACCGAGTTCTCGCGACATCTAGTAATAATGGAGAATATAATACATATATAAGAAAAATAAGTGTTTGAATTGGATTCGCCTGGTTGCGTAATGGATATCACGCTGAGGTACAGACTCAGAGATCCGGGTTCGAATCCCGTCCAGGCATTTATTTTTCTTATCATACCACATATATATATATATTTATTTATTTATTTATTTCATTCCTGTAAAAATATTTTGTCATGCAAAAGCAATTTTGACAATATCCAAGATGGAAATAAACTCTTCTATTATAATTGTAGAGGTTATTCAGGGATGTTTTCTGATTAATTTTAATATACTGTAAGAAATTAATGTTTTCCAGTATAGAAAGATAGTAATAGTGAGCAACCTGGCAAAACTTTATATATGGCATATGAATAGTTTTGATAAATTATAAAGAAAAAATGGAAAAACTGCACTTAAACTAGCGTGAAATATTTTCGAAGTCCTATAGAACAACAGTGCGCATGCGCCAGAGTTTATAGAGCCAGCGGTAACCCACAATCGAACCACATCGATTGTCATCCTCGATTACTATCCGTCGCTATGAAATTTAAATGACCAATACTTGCAATAAATCCCCAAATCTATGTTAAAAAAATATATTAATAATATTAAAATTACCGAACATTTATTAAAAATGGGTGTACACTTACTTATCACTCCCTAACGCTGATCCAACCAGCGATAACCCGAAACAGCGATAGAAAAATCATAGACTAAGTAATATACTCTGTGGAGAAAATAGCAGTTAGCATCACAATATTGTCTAACAGTGTCATAATCTTGTGATTTGCATATTTAAATAAATACTTCAAATTTGTCTAACAATGTTATAAAAATTGTTTGAAAAAGTTTAAAATATTAAATAATGTTAGTAAATACAGAAGAAGAGCTATAGTTACAACAATATAACCGAAAAATCAAGTGGCTAGTAGATAGTGACAGATTGAACCAAAAAAACTACTCTTATGATTACCTAAGTATAAACACATGAATATTAGATTAAATTTATAAATGTTGTTTATACGTATATACATCTCACCATATTATCATGGTCCAAAGAATAATCTGTAATATTCATTTTGGCATGTAATCATATTTTAACTTGATCGAATATTTAGTATTCATCTGACTCAGATGCCAGTTGAGAATAAGGTCAGAATTTCCTTGAAATTAGTCCTAAATATATGAGATTAGGTTTAATTCCATATACATTTCTAATCACATGATTCAGAATAAAACCTCATAGTATTAACTCCTACTTATACGAATGCAAAACATGGACTCTAGTGCTATGGTTTATCTATGACGCAAAGTGCCAATGCAAAAATTGCTCCCCATGTATTAAAATGGATGTTTCTCTACAACGCAAAGCGCTGGCGCGAAAAATTTTGCGCTGACGTGTCGCGCCGTGTATTTGAATCACTTGAATTCCAGACGCAATTTGCCGGCGCAAACAAAGAATGTAGAAGCTATTATGCATACTCATTGGTGTAATTGCTAAAAACAAACTAAGATTTTATCTCAAAATGTCGGAAATACAATGCTTATTTTGTAACTTACCAATTTTAACGACGAAAGTGTAATAGTTTTGATGCAAATCATCAAGTTCTATACAATATGAGCATGAAGGAGTACAGAAAAAAAGAATTACTGTGGCTTGAACTTAAATAAAAGCTGTAAAGTTGTATCTTAGGGATATTATGGATGTAGATAAATTTCGTCCTCTATTAAATCCAAAACCTGATAAAACTGCTCAGGCAAAAATCTGAAGTATTCTAAAATTTGGTATTACATCAACCATATGTTTATTTAAGAACTAAACAATAATTTATTATATAATTTTCCATACAACATTCATATGATGCTGTCGCTCTAGGTACTTTTTCCGTCTGTACTAATAGTTTGTACTATTTTAAACGTTTTGCAACAATATTTAACACTTTTTAATAAAGAATTTTAATATGTTTATTGTTATGCCTACACTAGGGCCTAACTGCCATAATAATAAAATACTATAAAAAGCCGATAAAGGATAGACACATATACATGTGTATTATATCAGAAAATAGGGAATAAATAACCGCATTGAAATACAAATTAGTCATACTCATATAATATAAAAACGCGAGTAAAAAGCTATAATGTTTTTATATCCTGGATCAAAACCATGTCACAAGATTCCAGAATTATTCAGATCAGAGATGACCACATTAGATAAGGGTGAATGGCAAGAAGTGAAAGTGGAACAAAGTTTTCCATTTTGACATAGATGAAGGTTTCGAACAAGATCATGTACTTTCCACCCAAATTTCCCCCGATTAGAAACTTAAAATTTATCATGTAAATATTCGCGATTTTTTTAACGAATGCAGAACGGTGGAGGGGACCGAAGGGTTCGGTCCCCCCTGGGGGACAGGAGTGCAGTTCTACATGGGTAATATGAATATTTTATCTTTTATTATCAGTCTTTTAAATGGTCATTTTTCATACATAGATTTAATTAAAGGACCAAATGGTCCAAAGAACTTAGAACAATGAACAAAATTGAATCTTTTAAATGATTATTTTCTCTCTCTGAATTTTATCAGTTTTAGTATTTTGACGCTTGACAATATGGCGATTTCAGCTGATTTTAATAAGTGTTTTATATGTTTTGGTTTTAATATTTCTCTATGTTTGGTTTTATTCTAATAAATAATGTTATTTTGTTGTTTACTGTGTTTTTTACATGTTTAAATGTGGAATTCATCCCCCAAAACCAAGGCCAACCGCTCGGGCCAAAGACCACTTAAACTATAGAGATCTTGTACGCTACCTTAAAGCGGGGCTTAACTGTCCCCGCGTAACATTTATCTATGTACACAAATTATGGCTTTTCCTCTCAATTATTTTTCAAAGTTCCTTAGAACTGAAGTTGGCGTACGTGAACGCTTATAAAATTAAATCCATCAGATGGCAGGACATATGTGTGAATGACCAACATTTGCATTTATTTCCAAATGATATTTTAAGAATTAAATGTTCAATCATTTAATTTTGTTAGGTTCCGATCAGTCAGTTTAGTGTACATCAGATTAGTTTATAGTTTACTAAATAGTATGTATGTAATTTATTTCATTAGATTATGCAGAGACAGGTTTGTATACATCCAATTTTGTAAACACATTTGGGAATTTATTATGAACGTTGCTCATTTCGATTTCCCATATATGTGGTGCCATCTGGCGACAATTCCATAAACATGCGCTCCATGCGAAAACAGTATTACGCCGAGCGTAATGCAAGAATGCGTCACTTGGGCGCGACATGCTGTATAATAAATCATAGTATAAATTTAATGGAGGAAAAAAGATTATGAGTATTTGAGAATAAAGTTCTTAGGAAAATTTTTAGACCAAAGAGAGATGAACAGACAGGTGAATGGAGAAGACTCTGTAACAGTGAACTATAGATCTTTATTACAGATATTATAATAAGAACAGTTAAGTCTTGTAGACTGCATTGGGCAGGACATGTGGCACAAATGAGGGGCATGGAAACTCTTTGTAGGAAAACCTGAAAATCGACTGTAATACACCCCAACCGAAAACCCGAGGGAAAGCACTCAGTAGGCAGGCCAAGAATGAGGTAGGAGAATAACATTAACCATGATTTGTGGGAAGCAGATTAGGCTGAGGTCCATTAATTGGCGCACACAATTTTACGCTTACATTCTTATGCAACTGATGCACTAAACACTTTTCAACCATTTTATAAACATTTTACGACTTTTAAATATTTATAAATTATGCAAATATTGTGCATCGGGTTCTAGAGACGCAGAAATGCTTCATGTAACATTCGCTAGGTGGCTCTCAAATCGGAGTTACTAACATATGAAAATAATTTCAAACCATATTTAGTGTACATAAAATTAGTTTATAGTTTATTAAATTTATTAAATTATATGCATGTAAATTGTTTTGTTAGGTTAGGAAATGTGAAGTTGGTTTACGTCCATTTTTTTTAGCATTTGGGAATAAATAATATGCATGTACATTGTTTTCTTAGGTTAGGAAATGGCAAGTTAGTTTACAGAGATTTAGGTGCTCTCCCCCTACAGGGAAGAATTTGAACCATACTAATTTAGTTACATTTGTTTCCATATAGATATAATTTTGAGTGGTCCGTGGTCAGCATTCCGCCTCATACTGACATCTAGGAAACCAAGGTAGTACTAGGACGGGAAAATTCGGTAAATTTAGCTTAGAGGCCTTTTCATTCAGGCTTAAGGATTTTTTACGAGCCTGAAAATCTTCAGACTCGGGACCCACGGCTTAAAGTCCCTCCCGGAGGACTTGCTCCTTGGATTTTTCCGTCCTAAAAAATCCTTCGACCACGGCCGGGTTTGAACCCACGACCCTCGGAACCAGAGGCAAGGAGCATAACCACTAGTCCACCGCGCCCGATAATAATAATAATAATAATAATAATAACAATAACAATAACAATAACAATAACAATAACAATAACAATAACAATAACAATAACAATAACAATAACAAGAACAAGAACAAGAACAAGAACAAGAACAAGAACAAGAACAAGAACAAGAACAAGAACAATAACAATAATAATAATAATAATAATAATAATATGTTTATTCGCGAAAGAAAGAATTTCTTTGGCTATTGAGAAAAATAGGGCTTCGTATATCCATTAAGCATTTATTATGTGCTACTAACTCTGCATGATTTCATCCTTCGAACTCACTGCGAGAATCCCGTGACTTCTCATTCTGGAATTACCGGTACACGAGACTCACTTTGCTTACGAGAACGAGCGGGAGTTAGACAGAGTTTGACCGTCTTTAATCCCAGCAAACAGTTTCAAATCGAGTAATTACTTCCAGGAAAATTCATAAATCGATATGACGTGAACAAAAAGTTAGTACCATAACGCAAACACGAGAAATTATAAGTTTTCCAATATCGACAGACATAAAGCATTTCATGTGAAGAATACATAGGTCTATTTCGCATTAAACCTCGATAACTGTACACTGTCACAGAACAGAATTGAACTGATAAAGGTTTTGAAAGGTTGAAAGTAATCTATAAACTATCCGCTCTTAAAGTGATCCTAGTCAAAACAAAACCATGTGACCTGCTTGATTTTCGTTGGTTATGGATACCGACGCACAGTGTGATATTTGACGATTCTAGGGGATTTAATTCTTGGCTCGATAATTTTACTATTTTTTAGTCTTTATTGTTTTCTATGCCACTTGTAACATTATTTGAATAACGCCCTTGGCAATTTCAATTATTCCTACTAATATTTTCCATAAAAATACTTTTTATATATTATTTTATTCCCAATATTTTACAAAATTAATGAACACAAACAATTTTCTACTTCTTACCAAAACATTCAATTTATTATATTTAATTAATGTTGGGAAGTAAACATTATGAGGTATAATCATTAAAAATCATCGGAGAACATATTGTTTAAATAACTCACCTCATAGGATTCATGCTTCCATGATATCGCGATTTCAAACATAATCATGTTCATCGTCAGCCATAACTCCGACTGACGATGAACATGATTATGTTTGAAATCGCGATATCATGGAAGCATGAATCCTATGAGGTAAGTTATTTAAACAATATGTTCTCCGATGATTTTTAATTCAATTTATTATTTGGAATAATATATCAATGATTTACATATTATAAAAAATACAAATATATTGCATTTCTTACAAAAAGAAATATTTTTAATTTATCGCTATTTTACAAATGAAAGAATCACATGTGCATATTATATTTTTTATATTATATATTTTTAATATAAACATTTCACATATTATAGAGAACAAATGGCATTTTATTTCATACACAAACCATATAATTATTTTGAATTATTTATCTTTTTTTCCAAATTAAAAATTCTTAAATATTATTGTGTTTTTTACAAAATCCATCATTTTATATCATTTTACAAATATAAAAAAAATATGAACGATTTTATATTTCTAAGAACATATAAATTTATTAAGTATTTTTTTAATTTCATTATTTTAAAAATAGGTATTCTATTTATCAGAAAGTATTTTATGATTTCTATATTGTCATTATTCTATAAATTAAAAAAAACACAATTTCTTACAGAAAAATATGTAATGAATTTGTTATTCTCATTATTTTGCACATATGAAGGAAAAAGACAGATAGTAATGTTTTACAAAAATATTAATCTGCATAACCTGAATCACATTTATCGGAATCTGTTGCCCCTGTATCTAAAGTATGTGCTGAGAGCAATGAGAGAACTTCCTATGTAATTATACCGTGTTTTTTTTTAAGATTATGCTTCAAGTTGGCCAAGAAAGGATCAGAAGATATCAAAAGTCTGTGGAAATATGTCCAAAAATTTTCCTAAGAACCTTATTCTCAAATAATCGTAATCTCCTTCGCTCCGTTAAAGTAAGAGTCCATGTTTCGCATCCATATAATATAACTGGTAGAATAATAGTTTTATATATTTTCAGTTTAACGTCACAAAATGTATTTAACCATTTCACAATTCCTTGCGAATTTAATTCTACAGAGGGATCTGGCTTATAGAGTAAAGTTACGAGTCTTATGACACATATTTGAAAGAACTAAAAAAAAAAATCCTTTCCTTTCATGTGATTTATAAAACCTGCCCTCTAAATACTATCACCCTCTCAGAACATAATTTGACATTAGTATGTACTAAGTTTACTTTGTTTTTAAATCGTTATACCTTTCATGCAATTAAATTCAAAATTAAATTTAAAATAAATAATAGTTTTAAAAACTAAAAGAACACGCTTTATTAGAAAACAAAAAAATGAAAAATAATTTTAATTTCCAATACGCTTGGGATAAAATAAAGTGGTCAACAAAAAAATCATCTCCAACACATATAGAATAAAATTAGAGTTATCAACAAAAAGAAAATAATTTTACCATCAAAAGCTCTATATCAATTAATATATTTGATAATAAACAGATATTGGTAAAAGTAAGCTCTCTAAGAAGAAAATGTAAAAATCATAAAAAGCACCCCACGCTTTTGATGGTAAAATTATTTTCTTTTTGTTGATAACTCTAATTTTATTCTATATGTGTTGGAGATGATTTTTTTGTTGACCACTTTATTTTATCCCAAGCGTATTGGAAATTAAAATTATTTTTCATTTTTTAGTTTTCTAATAAAGCGTGTTCTTTTAGTTTTTAAAACTATTATTTATTTTTTATTTTTTAGTTTTAATATTTTACAGAATAAGATAAAAATGTAAATATCTTTAAATTCAATACTATTGTGGTATGAGCTAAAAGTAATACTCTTCTATAAAAAAAAACCTCCCGGCCGGATTTGAACCAGCGACGTATGGATTACTGAAATTATATATCACCATGAGTTCACTGCTCTACCAACTGAGCCCTTACAACGATTGACTAAAAAACTCGACAAGTCCGCAACCTATTATACCAGTTTTCATTTTTTTGATTTTCGGATGATTCTGGCAAGGATTTTAGAAACAAAATATGAAATTATTGTATTGTCACGGGTCCTCTACACGTATACAAAGTCTCAAGTCGATCCAATGTTTCTAAGTGGGTGAAAATCGCGTTGAAAGATTCCGTTACATTGATACAAAAACGCTTTTTTTGATTTTCTGATGATTATGGCCAGGATTTTAGAAAATAAATATGAAATTATTGTATTGTCACGGGTCCTCTACAAGAGGATCCAATGTTTCTAAGTGGGTGAAAATCGCGTTGAAAGATTCCGTTACATTGATACAAAAACACTTTTTTTTGATTTTCTGATGATTATGGCCAGGATTTTAGAAAATAAATATGAAATTATTGTATTGTCACGGGTCCTCTACAAGTATACAAAGTTTCAAGTCGATCCAATGATTTTAAGTGGGTGAAAATCGCGTTGAAAGATTCCGTTACATAGATAGATAGATAGATACAGGTCAAGCTAATATAAAGCGTGTAAAAAGAGACAAAACAAATCGTTTGATGAGTAATGTGGCTACATTGTAAAGAAAAGAAACCTAACAAAATGAAATGGTTACATGAGCCAAATGAGGTAAATTTGGGGCAATTGGATAGTGTTAGACGGAAAATCACGAAATTACTAAAGAGTAATAAGAGGGAAAATTTTAGAGAGAAGATTAATTATCTTGAAATGAATGCCAAAAATAGGAACATTAGAGAATTATATCAGGGAATTAGGATAGACAAGAGAGGGTTTCAGGCTAGAAATAACATAATTCGGAATGAAAATGGAGATATGATTGCAGATTTCAGGAGTATATTAAATAGATGGAAAAGTTACTTTAAGTAACTATTAAATGTATATACAGAGCAGGATATTGAAGAGGATAATTTACAGACAGGAGAAATGCTAATCACGGAATCAAGTGCATTAGAGGTTGAATTGGCGATAGAAAAATTGAAACTGTATAAAGCATCAGGTTCAGATGAGATCCCAGCAGAACTGATAAAATCAGGGAGAGAAAAATTAATGGATAAGATACGCCAGTTGCTTAATATGATTTGAGAAAAATACGTTCTTCCAGATGAATGGAAAGAATCGATTATCGTATCAATTTATAAGAAAGGAGAAAAAACTGATTGCAACAGCTACAGGGGCATCTCATTACTTTCAACTTCGTACAAAATTCTAACAAATATATTAGTAAGCAGACTTACTCATTATATTGATGACATTCTAGGAGATCATCAATGTGCATTTAGAAGAAACAGGTCTACAACAGATCAGATTTTTAGTACAACACAGATTTTAGAAAAGAAATGGGAATATAATGGTACTGTACATCAACTATATGTAGACTTCGAAAAAGCATATGATTCAATTAAGAGGGAGAAGTTATATAGTATCCTGCTGGAGTTCGGAATTCCTAAAAAGTTAGACTTATACGAATGTGTCTAAATGGCATAAAGAGTAGGGTGCGTGTAGGGAAACAGTTTTCAGATACTTTTGAAGTCCACAATGGATTGAAGCAAGGAGATGCCCTATCTCCTCTACTATTTAATTTTGTACTAGAGCATGCCATTAAATATTTAGAGAATGAGGAAGGCTTACAACTGAATGGTGTTTAATAAGCTGTTAGTTTATGCTGATGATGTAATACTACTGGCCGATAGCGAGGAGATACTAAAGGCCAACACGCACACACTATTGAGTAACACTAAGAAATTAGGACTGGAAGTAAATATCAGTAAAACTAAATATATGGCCACACGTAGAAATTCAGTATATAATAGAAAGGGACAGCTAATGACAAATGAGGTAAATTTTGAGGAAGGGGCTGAATTCAAATACCTAGGAACAATAATCACAAATAGGAATGAGATGCACAAAGAAATTAAACATAGGCTCAATTCTGGAAATGCGTGCTATTATGCATTGCAGAGACTTTTGATGTCCCATCTCCTTTCAAAAAACGTTAAGTTGAAAATATATAAAACTATTATTCTACCAGTTATATTATATGGGTGTGAAACATGGACTCTTACTTTAAGGGAGGAAAGGAGATTACGAGTATTTGAGAATAAAGTACTTAGAAAAATTTTTGGACCAAAGAGAGATGAAGAGACAGGTGAATGGAGAAGACTACATAACAATGAACTGCATGGTCTTTATAGGAAGCCAGATATAATAAGAACAGTTAAGTCTCGTAGACTGCGATGGGCAGGACATGTTGCGCGTATGGGGAATGAAATACTTGCATGGAAACTTCTTGTAGGAAAGCCAGAAGGAAAACGCCCAGTTGGTAGATCAAGAATGAGGTGGGAGAACAACATTAACTATGATTTGAGGCAAGTATATTATACAGGGAATGATTGGAAAACATTAGCTCAGGATAAGTATGTATGGAGAGCTTATGTCCGCGCGGTAATAAACCTACGTGTTCGATTGTGCCAGTGAGTTAGTTAGTTAATGATAATAATAATAATAATAATAATAATAATAATAATAATAATAATACATTTATATACAGATTTTCAAACATTACACAACTTTCTGTGCCTACAGTTTTACTTTCCTTCTCCATTCGTCCCTATCCAAACTCTCCATGCCCACTTGTTCTCATTCCAGTTCTTAATTATTGTATCCATGAATTTCGAGGTCTTGCTTTCTTTTTTCTTCCAGATGGACACCATTCATGTGTTTTTTTTGTTAACCTTTCTTCTTACATTCGTCGTACATGTCCATACCAAATGAATTGATTATAACGCTGTGCTCTCGACGAAGCGTGTGCCTTGCCAAGCAGAGAGCCCGGATTCGATTCCCGGTCGGGACAAGCTTCCCGGGTGAAGTTATTTTTCCGGGGATTTTCTTCACCAGTAAGACAAATATCTGGTAGCTTTGAGACCCAAAACGTCCCCGAACTTCATGTAGCCGTCATCATCATCATCTTGATCATTACATCCCTCTGTGTGGAAAGCAACGGGAACCTACCATACATTAAATCCCTAGTAAGCTGCAAGGCATTGAATGAAAATGCTATGATAGCAGTGAAGGACTTGCCCTAGGGCAGAACACTGTAAATAAAAACATGTGTTATATAGTCTACTATAATAATAATAATAATAATAATAATAATAATAATAATAATAATAATAATAATCATCATAATAATAGTAATCATAATAATAGTAATCATAATAATAGTAATAATAATAATAGTAATAATAATAATAGTAATAATAATAATAGTAATAATAATAATAATAATAATAATAAATTTGTAATCAGATTAAAAAGATTAAAAATCTTTCTGTGACTAAAGTTTTATTTTCGTTCTCCACTCGTCTCTATCCATCCACTCCATGTCCTCCAGTCCTCTTGTTCTCATTCCAGTTCTTATTTCTTGCATCCACGAGTTTCGAGGTCTTCATTTCCTTCTTCTTCCAGGTGGACACCATTCCAATGTTTTAATGGGTAACCTTTCTTTGTGTATTCGTCGTACGTGCCCATACCAATTTAACTGCTTGTATCTTGTATCTTATATAATATCATATATAATAATGATGATATTAATAATAATAATAATTATTATTATTATTATTATTATTATTATTATTATTATTATTATTATTATTATTATTATTATTATTATTATGTGTATTGTTATGCAAAACACTACACTTTTTGTACTTCGGATTCCGACCTGGGCTGATAGATGGCGTTCATTTGTCCTATTTTAAATTTACGCACCACTTCTGCAGTCTACTTCACACAGATGACGTGTTTTTGTTTTGTTTACAGAACATTGTTCACCTGAGCTTGAAGAATAGAGGAAAAAATCGTTTTAAAAATATCGATATTATGTGAGTACTATCTCAAAAATTATTTATTAACAGTCATTTGTATGATGATAATTATGAATAATAGTACATTTTAGCAATTCTGTAAATATAATTATTAGGGGAAGTTCCTCTTTCAAAATAAGTAAGTTATTGAGATATCACATAATTTATACTGTATGGCACCCCTTAAACCCCGGTTGACATACTGAACTAAACTTATTTATATAGCCTTTCCACTCTCGGTCAAATATAACAAATCTTTACTATTTTCTTTGAATTTTTCTCATTCTGAATATTTTATGTTTCATGTTTTATAAACCAGTGTGCCATGCTGTCTCTATCATCTGCCAACCTCATCACCTCAAAGCACATTTTCCCCAATAGTCCTCTTCCGAGTCATTTTTGGTCTTCTTCTCCTCCTTGCACCTTGAGGATTCCATTCCAGTGCGCATCTTTCTATTGCAGTTTGAGGTTTACGCAGAGGATGTCCAATACAACGCTATTTGCTCCCTTTATTTTTGTTTTTCGATAGGGGCTTGTTCAGTTTTTCGTCAGAGTTCTTGGTTTGAGAGTATATCAGGCCATCTCACATTTAATATCCTACGTAAACACCAAGCTAAGTATTTCTTTGGCCATCTTCCACGTGTCACATCCGTACAATAAAAATTATTTTACATTTGTGTTAAATAGTTGGATCTTAGTTTTAACATAACATATACAAAGGAATGACAACCACTGTCCATTATACAAGGAAAATAATAGAATGTCATGAATCGATTGTATATCAGACATCAGCTTAAAATAATAGTCTTATGAGTTGTTTTCGTTGGTTAATAAAACAATCAGTTCGTATTGAGTTAGGCTTTCACGGCCGGAGTTGCTATGATGGTCTTGAAGAAGATTTCCGGGCTGTAGGTTGTGGTCTCGAGGCTTGAAGTTCCCAGACGTTTCGCCAGAGACTGCGTCTGGCGAAACGTCGGGGAACTTCAAGCCTCGAGACCACGGAATACATCCCGGAAATCTTCTTCAAGATTATCATAGTTAATCAGTTTGTTTTTTTTTTTTAAATGGCGCCAGTCTCTGACATAGAGTGAATATAGAGATGATTAACTGCCAGGAATTAAATAAAAACATTTTCTTCTCTCCTGAAAATGGACGCAAATTAATTAACGTAATCACGTCTAATAATTAAAATAACTTTTGGCATTCAGTTAATTTGTATTTCTTCTTCTTCTCCTTCACATCCTGTTCCCTCTTCACTAAGACCTTCTCTTCCAAGGACGTCGACATCTCTTTCTCTCCTCTCGGAAAATAATGTAAGATTATCTTTGGTAATCTACTCTCTTCATTTCTTTCTACGTGTTCTTTCCACTGTTTCTTGTTATTATATATACTTTGTTTTATGGAGTAGATCAACAGTTTTTCACGAATATCATCGTTCCTTATTTGGTCGATTATTATCTGGTACACCCTATTACTCTTCTTAAAAAAATCACCTCAGTTGCTTGGATTTTACTTTCTTGTTTGGTAAATGTTTATCTCTCTTCTCCATTTATTATTAATTCATGACGTAACTGGTGACGTGATTATCTTTATGTTCTTTCAACCATTTGTTCGGCCGTAACCAAGGAACAATAAAACTTTACATGGTCTGAAAATGGCAACATTTGCCTATGCAAAGGATGACGTTTTTATTGTAGGAAGACAACTGTAAGTTTGTTTTACGTAGTTAGAACAGTATTTAGACATGGACCACGGCTAGTGGCGGCTAATATTACTACTTTATCATCATCATCATCATCACTCCAGGGATTAGGCAATTGCCCGTTCCGACTTCATATTGCATCAGCCCAACGTCTTCTAGGTCTTCCAACATCACGCCTTCCTCTTGCTTGATAGTTCCTGGCTAACAATGGATATCTCTCCTTACTCATTCCATCCATGTGATCAATCCATTTCTGTCTGTAATTCGTGACTTTATCCAATAAAGGCTGTACTTTCAATTCTTTTCTTATATCCTCATTTCTTATTCTATCAAGTCTTGTACATCCTTTTACTTGTCTTAGGAACCGCATCTCTGCCGTCTGTATTCTATCCTTCTGTTTTTCACTGGAGATTACTACTTTATATATATATATATATTTTAATTTCGATCCATCAGCCCGGTTGTTATACTTTTGAGTTATGTTTTACAAGAAAGAATTACTCACCTCTCGTAAAACTCCCAATCTGGAGGTCCAGAGTTTGATTTTGGACTGCCCGTAACCGAGCGGTTAAATGCATCATGCAGTAATGTTGCGCTAGTTCAATGTCCCCATGAGACTGTCTCGCCATGAACTTTATAATTTTATATAATATTCACACATGACTATATATTGTAACTTATAGGAACAGTCTACGCTACATCGGCCAGTCTATCGTGCAAGAATTGCATTCAATACATAGTCAGATTTTGTTCATTTTCAAATATTCAACTTTTTACAAGATTCATGATGTGTTCCGTTGAGGTTATGTTAAATATTGTTAAATATTGAAAACACCCTAACAGTAATGCACAGAGAAAATAATCCAGCGAAGATAAACGTACTCGAAGAGATGGAAATCAACAACGACAGCCTGATAAACGAAAACGAACCCAATACATGCAATCCCCTCTACCAGATCTTCAGTGAAACACCAGTTTTGAATCCTGCCGATGATGGGACAAGTCCCGAAAGCGCTACAGTTAAATGATTAATTAAGTTGAGGAGACGGACCTTTCAGGTGAATATTCCATAATTTTATATTAATTTTCAAATATGTCTTAATTTTTTAATTAAATCGCATGTATCCAGTTGAGTTTCGAGAAAACAAACATTGGTGGCTAGTAGAGTTCGAGTTGGGTATCCTGTTATATCCATAATCCATAGCTATGTTCCACCGATACACATTGTGGTTATGACATCTATTAAGTTATCTCTATCTCCCACATGTCCTGCTCACCGGAGTCTACAAAATTTAACTCCTCATATTATATCTGGTTTTCTATCAAGATCATGGAGCACACAGTCAGATTGTTTCCTCCATTCACCGGTCCATATGTATCTGATCAATATTCACTTTATTCTCAAATACTCACATTTTCTTATGTCTTAAAGTAAGAGAACTATTTCGTATCAATTTAATATATAACTTGTAGAATCGCCATTTTATATATTATTAATTTAACATTTTGAGAGATTTTTGATACAAGTCTCCGTCACCTTTAATACAGACTATATCATGCGTTTTCATAGTTGATCCTATGCATAATTAATTTCTGTTTTTTACTGTTGCAAGTTAATTGAATTCTGACACTTCATCACAATGTCCATAATTTCCTATTATATTTTACATAGGTAGGAAGAAGAAATTATACAATTACCACAATAACTTTGAAAATGAACTAATCAGTCGTAACTTTTATTTTTCTAGGAAACTAACATCGAAAATAAAATTGATGCAGCGAAGAAAAAAACAAGGTTGTGAGATTGAAAACAATAGTACATGGAAGTCATTCAAATAGTCCCAGCGCTATGAGTGTGTAAAATAAATTATATGAGGGAGCAAAACTGTAGAGGAACTGTTTGGTAAGAATATTGTAGCCTGGATGGATGCAAAATGCAAAATGGATGATTTCGTTACGCAATACATAAGTTGATTACATGAACGTTATGGTGAAAACGGGTCATAAATAAAATAAAAAAAGAACATAACTCCACATAAGTAAATATTGTTTGGCGTAAAACTGAATGAAGTTTTAGTTAAGGTATAAGACAATTCTTGGCTCACAAGAATTCCAAATTTTGTACAATAGAGTCTTGTGGATTAGGGTAGTACTTTCTATAATAGGTAGTAAAAGATTCCGGGCTATGTGGCCGTGGTCTATAACTGGCGTTTCTTCCAGACGTTTCTCCCTCAACTGCGGAGGGCATCTTCAGTGGCGAGCGCTAGAAGCTGTTGTTTCCCTGTCGTAGACTCGACTGCGAATGAACAGCCACTAGAGTATCTGATTTGTTTTTAAATGGTACCAGCGCCTGGGTGCGCTTTGACCCATTCTTCTGTTGATTTTTATCTTTATTGTGTCGTCTTGTAGTTGGGGGTTGAAAAGGTGTCCCGATTCAACTTGTTTGAGTTTTTGTTAATTTAATTTATGGAACAGAGAGTTTGTATAACTTGGAGAAGTTGAGGATTATTTAGGATTGTAGTTATTAGAGTTAGGATTGTTTGAAGGGAGGAATTTGGGATTGTTGAAAGTAGGGTTAGGAGTTGTTGGATAGAGGAATTTGGGGAAGATGGGATGCTTGGGGGGGATGGGTTCAGGGATTCTTGTAGGTGTAGTTGGTCTGCGTTCAGTTGGGATGCTTGGCTTAATTGTGTTCTTCTGCCTGGTCTGATGTTGCCTAGGTTGTCTGGACTGTAGGTATCGTTGGAACGCTGGGCATTGCCGATGGCTCGCCGCGTGTTCCATGTTGCAGTTGGTACATTTAGGTGTCGTTTGATCACAGTCTGTCACCCTGTGCTCTCCTGAACACCGCACACATCTCGTCGCCCTGAAACAGTGCTTCGCTATGTGTCCAAATCCCTGGCAGTTAAAGCATTGTGTCCCTCCTGTCGGTTTTCTGTAGGATTCTAGGCGAACTTTGATGCCAAATAGTTCGTCGAGATCTTCTGATAATCTGGTTTTAAGGTCCTTCGTTTTATGAAACGTGAGGACGTAGACTGGTAGTTCTATTGTTTTCAGCTCGCCGTTTTCTCGGTAGTGTCGTTCTAGGCTGCGTACTTCAATTATGGGCAGTGTTCGATGCACTATTTCTTCATATATATTTTCTAGTGTGATGGAGGGCGGGAGGCCTTTCATGGTGGTCTTAAATATTGGTGGTAGGCCATAACCATGGGTGTAAAATGGTGTTTGGGATTCCTTTAGGTGTTTATATGCCTGGTCATAAGCTTTCTTCGTAGTTGTACGTATCGTTAAGCAGCCTTGTTTGTACCGCATTGATACGTCTTTTCTATTGCCGGCAGTGATACACTCCAGCTTGTAGGGGGTAATTTCATCGGTGTTCACCACTATGGGTGGGGGGGTTTCAGCTTCGTCGATATCTAGAAGTTCAAAGAGGTTTCTGGTTTCAATTGGTGTATGGGTTCGCATGGTGCGGGGTTTCTTCGTTGTATGGCGGGCGGGTGGGAGGGAGAATCCCTCGCCATCCGGTCCCGTGATGGGCGTCTTCTTCGCTGTCGATCCGTTCATCGTAGTGAGAATAGAATGCTAGAATGAACAGCAGACATCTGGACGCTCTTATTTATACTAGTGCTGACGTCACGTGAGTCGCAGCTGTTTGGATCAATCAGAAGCCAGTATGATCCAAACAGCTGCGACTCACGTGACGTCAGCACTAGTATAAATAAGAGCGTCCAGATTTCTGCTGTTCATTCGCAGTCGAGTCTACAACAGGGAAACAACAGCTTCTAGCGCTCGCCACTGAAGATGCCCTCCGCAGTTGAGGGAGAAACGTCTGGAAGAAACGCCAGTTATAGACCACGGCCACATAGCCCGGAATCTTTTACTACCATGATTACCGGCCGTGAAAGCCTGCATTCCAAAACTTTCTATAATGGTTTATTTTCTGGATCTCCGAGGGCTGTGCTGACATGAGGACTTTCTTGTTTTTTCAGGATATTGAAGTGAATCTGCAGGTCGAGATCAAGAAACAAGAATGAATCGATGACATGCTTACCAGGGACGGGTAGACTAACAGTGGTCTACACCTGTTTCGGCAGGTGTAGATCCGGTCCATGGGAGTAGAACCGGTTGCAAACCCCAAGTCATTAGGGGGGTATAAATATAGGGACACAAAAAATTTACCCGACTGCCTAGGGGTATAGCTGGGCAAACCGTTAGTATGTAGAGTACCATTGTTATAATAATAATAATAATAATAATAATAATAATAATAATAATTAGGGCTGGTAAGTTGAGGAAAATTCTTTTTTTTTTTTTTTTTTTAATTTTGTCTAAAAACCATGTCCACCATAATATATACAGGAGTATATACATTTTATACATTTTTTGGTCATTGTAGGTAAGAAAAGATAGATTTTGTCATTCCTTTTTGTCCTATTTCGACTTTTTTTGGCTTATTTGTCTTTTTTAGCCTTTTGTAGGTCTCAAAGTATTTTCTTTTTTTACCTTATTTTAACTATATTTGCACCATATGTATAATTCAAGAATCCGCCTTAATTCATCTCATTTTAAAAACAATACTAGTATTAATTTCGAAAGATTTTTAACTTTTCTTCTACCAGAACCCATTCAACAGCAAAATATCCCGTTATTTTTAACCCGTCTACTGACCTAACCGAAATTTTTCTAAGAAGTTGCCACGTTGTGATACACTCTAATGCCAACTGAGGTAAGCTTTAATTTCTCTTATTTCGAAGTTCAGTTTTTATAATTCTAGTGTAGGTAAGGCAAATATGTTTCTAGTTATACCAATTTAAATTTCTTTCTGCAGGATATCCATTGCGGGTTCGTTGAATTCATTCTATGCGGGAAAAATCGTTCGTTCTAAATTATTGTTGAATTAAAAACATATAAAGTATGGCATGCGCTTCTACACCTACATCAATTAAATGTGTTTTATGTTTATTTAAATAACTAAAATGAAAAATAATTGTAAATTTATATCGTAATTATCAATTTAGCAGTTATTTGATCGGATTAGAGATAAATTTGCCGGTTTAGGGTAATTCGATCGTTTTTGGTGGATTATTCGGTTTAAGGGTAATTTTATCTTTTTAGAGGTAGCTAATTGTTTTATTATTATAATTCCAATGTCATGGAAGGCAGTATTATTATAATATGTAATAATATTTCAGGTTGTGATGCTCATTTGAGGCGTACGAAGGAGGATCTGCAGTTCGATTGCAACATCCAGGTACTATTTCACATAATAATTTTACGTATAAATCATCCTCCAGACTCTTTTGGACGAATCAGTGTGAAACGTTTGTTAATACAAGAATATGGATGTACTTTGACTACAACTTCATCCAATTTTACGCTAAACAATATGTACTTATGTGGGTGATATAATTTTTTATTTACATTTCTTAATTGCATTTCTATAAAACTTCTCATATTAAACTATTTACGCCAAACAACATCTACTTATGTGGCAGAAATCCTCCATTTTGAAGTATCACAATTACAGCTGATTTGTCATGTATTAAGTTAATTACCAACGGGAAGATGAATGTGGTGTACTACATTTATATGAAGAACCTATTATATTCAATAGTAAAACTAAATATATGGTCACACGTAGAAATTCAGTATATAATGGAAATGGACAGCTAATGACAAATGAGGGAAATTTTGAGGAAGTGGCTGAATTCAAATACCTAGGAACAATAATCACAAATAGGAATGAGATGCACAAAGAAATTAAACATAGGCTCAATTCTGGAAATGCATGCTATTATGCATTGCAGAGACGTTTGATGTCCCAACTCCTTTCAAAAAACGTTAAGCTGAAAATATATAAAACTATTATTCTACCAGTTATATTATATGGGTGCGAAACATGGACTCTTACTTTAAGGGAGGAAAGGAGATTACGAGTATTTGAGAATAAAGTTCTTAGGAAAATTTTTGGACCAAAGAGAGATGAACAGACAGGTGAATGGAGAAGACTACATAACAATGAACTACATGGTCTTTATAGGAAGCCAGATATAATAAGAACAGTTAAGTCTCGTAGACTGCGATGGGCAGGACATGTTGCGCATATGGGGAATGAAAGACGTGCATGGAAGCTTCTTGTAGGAAAGCCAGAGGGAAAACACCCAGTTGGTAGGCCAAGAATGAGGTGGGAGAACAACATTAACTATGATTTGGGGGAAGCAGATTATACAGGGAATGATTGGAAAGCATTGGCTCAGGATAGGGATGTATGGAGAGCTTATGTCCGCGCGGTCATGAACCTTCGGGTTCGATAGTGCCAGTGAGTAAGTAAGTAAGTAAGTAAATTAATGTCTAGTGACAAAAATATAAAATGACAGGTGTAACTAGAAATTAGTTCCTATATAATATGTTTTTCCTTTAAGATATTCTCAATTGAATATAAGTAAATAATAGTTTTAAAAAAATAAAAAAAGAACACGCTTTATTAGAAAATTAAAAAAAATGAAAAATAATTTTAATTTCCAATACGCTTGGGATAAAATAAAGTGGTCAACAAAAAAATAATCATCTCCAACACATATAGAATAAAATTAGTGTTATCAACAAAAAGAAAATAATTTTACCATCAAACGCGTGGGGTGCTCTATATCAATTAATATATTGATAATAAACAGATATTGGTAAAAGTAAGCTCTCTAAGAAGAAAATGTAAAAATCATAAAAAGCGCCCAACGCTTTTGATGGTAAAATTATTTTCTTTTTGTTGATAACACTAATTTTATTCTATATGTGTTGGAGATGATTTTTTTTTGTTGACCACTTTATTTTATCCCAAGCGTATTGGAAATTAAAATTATTTTTCATTTTTTTAGTTTTCTAATAAAGCGTGTTCTTTTAGTTTTTTAAAACTATTATTTATTTTTTAGTTTTAATATTTTACAGAATAAGATAAAAATGTAAATATCTTTAAATTCGATACTATTGTAGTATGAGCTAAAAGTAATACTCTTCTATAAAAAAAAACCTCCCAGCCGGATTTGAACCAGCGACGTATGGATTACTGAAATTATATACCACAAAGAGTTCACTGCTCTACCAAAAGAGCTCTTACAACGATTGACTAAAAACTCGACAAGTCCGCAACCTATTATACCAGTTTTCATTTTTTTGAATTTCGGATGATTCTGGCCAGGATTTTAGAAAGAAGATATGAAATTATTGTATTGTCACGGGTCCTCTACAAGTATACAAAGTTTCAAGTCGATCCAATGTTTCTAAGTGGGTGAAAATCGCGTTGAAAGATTCCGTTACATTGATACAAATACACCTTTTTTTGATTTTCTGATGATTATGGCCAGGATTTTAGAAAATAAATATGAAATTATTGTATTGTCACGGGTCCTCTACAAATATACAAAGTTTCAAGTCGATCCAATGATTTTAAGTGGGTGAAAATCGCGTTGAAAGATTCCGTTACATAGATAGATAAATACAGGTCAAGCTAATATAAAGCGTGTAAAAAAGGAAAATTAAGTCTCGTAGACTGCAACGGGCAGGACATGTGGCACGAATGGGGATGAAAGAGGTGCATGGAAGCTTCTTTAGGAAAACCAGAGGGAAAAAGCCCAGTTGGTAGATCAAGAATGAGGTGGGAGAATAACATTATCCATGATTTGAGGGAAGTTGATTATACAGGGGATGATTGGAAAACATTAGCTCAGGATAGGGATGTATGGAGAACATGTCTGCCTGGCCATGAACCTACGAGTTCGATAGAGCCAGTGAGTTAGTTAGTTACTATTTTTAAGTGGCTCATCCGAAAATTTCATGTAGCTGCAGTAGTTATATATTGGTGCATTTTTTTCAACATAAGTGAAAATCTTTAATAATTTCGACTAGGTCTTGTCTTGTCTTGTCTTGTTTGTGACGGTGACTTCCACTGTCCGGTGTGCTGCATATTGTTACCCAAGGGGTATAACTTGGCAGCAAATTCCTTTGTGGCTATCAAGTAGGGGTTGTGGATTATATAACCTCAGCCTTAGGTGACAATATGTTTTACCTAACAGGTTTAGGTTAGAATAATAATGGAAACCACTACATTAGAAAAAGGGCATCATAAACTACGGCGCCGGCAAGCAGAGAGTCCGAAAGCCGGACAGCATAGGCTTTTAAAGCGAGTAGCCTCGCACTATTATGTAGATGGTCTCTCCTTTAATGGTTAATCTGCGAAACACAGGTTAACCAGTCGGCTCATGAAGAGAAAACGCTCCATGGGACTAGACAGTTCAGCCAACAAGGGCTGAATATCCCGGAGTATTTCCTCTCCACGAACGCTTAAATTACCTGTTGGCGATAGTTGTCCCTTTGCTTCAGCAGTGCTGTTCTCTTTGAATGGTCTGGAAGCAGTGCCAGTCTGTAAGGCTTGATTGAAGGAAACTCTAGGATCAACCTTCACAGAAGTAAAGGTCTTTCTTTGAGTTGTGTTTACAGTAGAATGAGGGATAGGCTCACATTCGAATGGTTTCACTTTTCGGTTATTGATGGGTTTAGCTACCCTGCTATAAGCTTCCCCTGCATTAATAATAATGTATACTTACTGCGTGAAATTTGTGAAGCAGACATGTTTCACATACACAGCAGGCGGTGCGTAACTGGTCACGTGGGTTGCCAAATTCATCTGTCAAAACAATATTATATTTATTATTATTATATACGGTACTTTATTAAATACTGCAATTATATATATAACTGATTTTCAGTGGGCACATATTAAAGGAAGAAAAAGAAAAGAAAAGCAGATATATTGTACGCAGTTTCGAACTTGATGCATCAATCTTACAGTTTCGTTGGTAGTAAGACTGCTATAACCACTGAGGAAAAAGCTCAGTTCGAATATGTCAAAACTTTCAGCTAATTGTTTTTAAAGTAATGAATTGGATATTACTGTTTAGTGGTGATTACGTAGCACGAGGGCTTCGAAGAGCCAAAAACTGACAAAAATGTTTGCTATCTTTGACTAGCAGATTGCAATAGAGGGAGTCACGTGGTATTGCCTTATTTCTCAAGTCATGTACTGCTCGGGACCCAGCTCCGTGTGTCTGAAAGGAATTTGCTGTCTCAGCTGTTAGTACTATGAGAAGCATAGAAGTGTACCTCCTCCCACTCCCCACACTTCTCCCCGCAAACACACAGAGCTTGGTCTCGAGCTGTAGCTAGCGCACGAGAATGAATAGTTCATATCTCAGATCCAAATGACAATCCTTTATTATTAATAATCAATAGATCCAAATGCCCTTATTTTTTTAAACTTAAATATAATACAATTAAAGTTTTTTTAATGTTTTAAAATGTATTATTGCATGTAATAGTTTTCTTAAAATTCAAAGATATTGTATAATTTTTCCATTCAATAATTTTCTTAATATGAGAAAGAGAGAGAAAGAAATACTAAACTAAACTAAACTAAAAGGTCAAGGCATTTATTGAAATAGACAAACAAAAGATTTACAAAAGAGATATCGTCACATCTACAAAGCCTCATTGATAAAATTAAATTAGTTTCCTTGATAAATATGAAAATTACCTGGTCACTTGGAGCCAGACGAATTGTTTCTACGCGTTGTATGTGATCTCGATGAAAACCGAAGTTATTTCTCATGGACAATCGTCTTAGCAGTTCCATGAATGTCTGACTGCCCACTTTTGGTACTCTATTGAAGAATATGACGTCGATCTCTGCTTTTCTTGTATTATTCAATTCTCGGGCATCGAGAGATTCGATCTGTAAAAATACATACAAGACTCTTGAACACTACGATCTATTATACAGTCTAAGTTCCTTGGGTAATGCTCCTGCCCGTATATCCTTCAGCCAGAGAAAACATCGGTACGCAATATCCAAGAATCTTAAATCACGTAAAACATGAAGTGTAAAATATAATAAAAAATAAATCATACAAATAATATTTATCAAAAGTAATGCCACGAGTGATTTCCAAATTATCGATTCACGACTCACGAAGTGAGGAGTGAATTTATCTAGAGAATTTGGAGATCAAGAGTGGCATTTGTTAGGACTATTTAACGAATAAAATTAAGCTGTTTACTCACAAATCATTATTTAACTATAGTTATTTTTAAATATTTATATATTTAATGTAAACTGCGATGTTTGAAAACAAATGAGAAACGATTGGTACGCTTCATTTGTTCATCACTGCAACCCGATCATATTATTTATTGCCAAAGGATCGCAATATTGTAAGAATGCACCCTAGTGGAGAAATTTATAACCAACATTATAGGTATTAACATGCGAATGATGACAAATGAAGAGCTTCAGAACATTTGAATACTACTATTACTACTTATAGGTATTAATTAATTTCTGATGTCCTATGATGTAAATATGTCAATTATATTTTTCTGCAACGTCATCTCCTGGAAAATAATTCGTTTGAGAAAGTGTAAACAGTGGTTTCTTTTCATTTTTTTGTGATATAATCAATTGCTTCAAATGTTTTTATATTATATCTCGCAAGCTCTATATGTTGACATTCAAGCACTATATATACAATCTGGTAGCCGTATTTCTTAGTGAGTCAGTCACTGCAAAATAATGCTATGACCTATTCAGGATGTTAAAAGGAGGTGCTTTCTTTATTATGATAAACTTTAGTTGGTAAATTCTAGGCGAAACACGACTGTGATTGGTTGTAAATAAAATATCATTGAAATGTGATTGGTCATTAACTCCCATTTGGGCCATGAGTTAAATAGTCAAAAGAAATGCAAATTTCGTAAACTAGCTAAATCGGACCATTATTTTAAATGCTGCAGCTATGGTTAAAAATAAGATTAAAACACCTACTGATCATGTATGTAGGAATTTGAGTGTAGGCTTGTATGGAACTGAAAATTTAAATGCCGTCAGAAAAGTGTGTATGTGAACCAGAGTCAAAATTCATTGCCCCTGTTTTTTTAGGGATCGGGAAACGGGGCACGTAAAAATTACTTACAAACTGGGATTTTAAAACAAGGAGAGTAGAAAGAGAGAGAGATGAGAGAGAGAGAGATACAGTAATATGTGTTTTTCCTTTCTTATATTTATAGTACGTAGTAAAATCGTTTGTTGCGTCTCTTATGTAAATATCCGGAAAACATGTTAACTTGATTCATCTTAATTAAAATATAAAATTATGAAATATTCACCTGAAAGGTCCGTCTCCTCAACTTAATTAATTATTTAACTGTAGCGCTTTCGGGACTTGTCCCATCATCGGCAGGATTCAAAACTGGCGTTTCACTGAAGATCTGGTAGACGGGGTTATGTATTGGGTTCGTTTTCGTTTATCAGATTGTCGTTGTTGTGAACTGCTTTCATGATTTCCATCTCTTCGAGTACGTTTATCTTCGCTGGATTATTTTCTCTGTGCATTACTGTTAGGGTGTTTTCAATATTAAACATGCGATGTGTTTCATGGATAACGTGTTTTGCATAGCTTGATTTTCCTTCTGCGTGAATGAAGTCTCGAAAATGTTATTTAAATCTGATGTTAAAACTTACGTACTCGAAGAGATGGAAATCATGAAAGCAGCTCACAACGACAATCTGATAAACGAAAACGAACCCAATACATGTAACCCCCTCTACCAGATCTTCAGTGAAACACCAGTTTTGAATCCTGCCGATGATGGGACAAGTCCTGAAAGCGATACAGTTAAATAATTTATTAAGTTGAGGAGACGGACCTTTCAGCTGAATATTCCATAATTTTATATTTTAATTTTGAATAATACCTCAACGGAACACATCATGAATCTTATAAAAGTTGATTGATTCATCATTCAGGGAGCCCCTACATGACCTTGTGCGGTTAAAAATTATGTATATGATCCATAGTTAAAAAATCCCTCTTCCTGCAGGTCATGGCAATGTAAGGCCCGGATGATATGTGCAACTAAAAGTACCTATAAGACGCGTCAATGGAATGGAATGTTTCATTAGTAATCATACTAAATTATCGCAGCGCAAATCCACTAATTAAATACCAACTGCCCACTTGCGCAAGAAATGTACAACAGCATGGCGTAAGTTTGTATTTAGAAAGCCAACGAACGGGAAGCTTATTTTTTTCTTTTCCGGTATTTATTTGCATGCATTTTCACACGATAGTCTAACATAGCCTTGAACAGTGGCAAAACATTGGTAACTTTTAGTTTAATTCGATTAGACGTTGAGCAATTATATCTGCGTTACAATTAGATCCATATTGCACCTTGCATGTGCGTGTTCCTACTTTACTTGTTAACGCAATATCATACATTAAAATATAAAATTATGGAATATTCACCTGAAAGGTCCGTCTCCTCAACTCAATTAATCATTTAACTGTAGCGCTTTCGGGACTTGTCCCATCATCTGCAGGATTCAAAATTGGTGTTTCACTGAAGATCTGGTAGAGGGGGTTAAATGTATTTGGTTCGTTTTCGTTTATCAGATTGTCGTTGTTGTGAGCTGCTTTCATGATTCCCATCTCTTCGAGTATGTCTATCTTCGCTGGATTATTTTCTCTGTGCATTACTGTTAGGGTGTTTTCAATATTTAACCTGCGATGTCCTTCATGAAGGATCTCCTAGTTCACGCACTTCCTGCTTGATTGAGTTCTTATTTTAATTACTGATACTGTATTAAAAAATATGCTGGATGATTGGAGACATAAGCTAGACGAAAAATGTACCCTGGTCGAAAGAGTAATGATCTGTCATCGTAAAAATTCCACTGTCAATAACGAAGACATGGGTTCCTCTGGGGTTAAAATTTCCGGAGGTAAAATAGTCCCCCATTCGGTTCTCCGGGCGTGGACTACTTCAGAGGAATCCATCTGAAACGCTGAATATTAAAGCGGAGATTAGAAACACCACCTTTAGATATGGTCGCTTTACACGAAGTTACGGGGCGAATCATAAATATGACTATACGTTTGATCGCGTTGTGTGATGAAAATATTACCATTACAGGAAATATGAAAATACCGTTTGAAAAGCAATTATTCAAATTACAAGAATTGAATAAAACAAAACAGTGTAGAACTTACGTCATTAGTCAAAATGGCGTTGAATATGCAACAGCAAATTACAATTGCTGCATGGGCAATAACGTATACTAATGATCGTGAGGCCGCAAGACGGGCAAGACGTGAGTTTAACGTAGCATTGCAGCCGTCGACTGTGGGGAAGTGGAGAAAACGACTGCTGGAAACGGGAAGGATGCAGAAAATCAATCCTCCTGGAAGGCCTCGCATTAGCACGGATGCAGAAACAACGAAGATAATTGTGGAGGCGTTCGACGCTAGCCAACAAAAGTCAACCCGCCAAGCTGCACGTGAGCAGTGTTTTGTTTTGTTTTGTTCTATTCTTGTAATTTGAAGGATTCCCTTTCCAACGATAACATCATAACTGAGCGTATAATTTTTCTCTTCAAATATGATTTATCCATCATTGAGATGTACGAAATCAATAATAAAAACATCATATTTTCTTTAATAATAATATTTTTGTCACAAAATGCGATCAAACGTATAGCCATATTTCTGAATCACTCTGTAGATGGCCAGGAGATGGTAGTCAGGAATCAGGAAGCTATGAATACTATAGGGGTGCAGTGAGACCTGCATTTGGAACGGGATTTTTAGTCCGAAAGAGGATCCTCTCCGCTATCCGAGATGTCAGTGACTGGATATCATACATAATTTAAAGGGTAAGTGACATGATTTTGTAATCGTAAATGTATATGATCCCACAGAAGATACGCATGACAAGATCAAGGAGCAGTCTCTGCCATATCAAAGAATTTTATTGTTAAGAGCACAGCATTCCAGTATAAATATACCGGGACATTTTCAGATGGTAAAACTCGGTACCAGATAGATCATATACTAGTGGATAGCTGCTAGCATCATCGACGTTAGGTCAGTTAGATGGACAGTTTGCAATTCGGATCATCATCTGATCAGGGTGAAAATCAGAGAACGGTTATCGCTTATAAGAAAGTGAACACTAAAGACGATTCTGAAAAAAAATAAAAATAAAAAAACCTTTAGAAATGATGAACTGCGGCAAGAATACCAGCTCAAAATTAATAATGGATTTGAAACATTGGAATCCTCAGATGAAAATGTGGCAACTGAGGATGAAACTTGTAACTAAAGAATGGGAGACTATAAGATATACTATTAAATTGTCAGCATCAGAAAGCACAACTCTTTAAAATAAGAGGCAAAACAAATAATGGTTTGATGAGGAATGTGCCGACATTGTAAAGCATTTCTTAGATTTGATAATACTTATTAAATTAGCTGACCGAAAATAATTATGGCGTTCCTTATTGTAAAACTATATATTCTTCTTTTCATTTCTATTAGATCCGATTACCTGCTTTAGGGTCTTATTTTCGAAATACTTCTGGTTTGCTTTCTTTCCTCAATGTAAGTAATCACGTTTCGCAACCATACAGTAACACAGGAAGAATTATGGTTTCATACATTTTAATGTTTAGATTGTTAGGAGTCGAGAAGACAGAATACCTTAAATAGTAACACGAGCTTCCTACTTTAAACCGGTATTTAATTTCAAGTGTATAATTTTAACATCAAACATTTTGACATTTAATAAATAGGAATGGAATGTGTTATTGACTGTAAACTTAAGATTTAAAAATTTTGAAATTAATTACTTTTTTAGCAGTACTCTTAGGGTCGCATGCAAATACATTAGTCTCTACTCAAATTTCTTCCAATCACTGGTGGACTGACTTACCGTGAGCAAGTGCAAAGATCGAATTAGCTCCCCACTAACTGATCATGCATGAAAGTCGTCGTTTTCGTAATATTGGCAAGAAATTACCCAGAATTCTCAGCGATAAAACCACTTCCGTTATTTTCGTCTGCTAGAGGAACGCATTTACGCTTGCGTCCCGCAAATAATACCGTATACGACGTCTGCGTCGCGCAATATTACGCCGATTCTCCTGTTCTTCCAGTTGAGTTCTTTGGTAGACTCTATCAAATTCCTCTTCTCCGCGTATACCGAAAACATGATCGAAGTCTTCAAGGCCCGACATCTTGGATAAAGCAGCAAGGTACGCGGCAACGTTTCAAACTACATCGGTTATCATCGGTTCCCATCGGGTTGCTCACGATTCGTTTCTCTGCTAAGTCACCTCGCCAGGTAGCTTAGGAATTTCAACAATTATCGCATGAACAGATTTTTCAGTACGCAAAAACGTATTTGGATGCAACTTTCTCAGCAGAGTACAGGCAGAGAATGAATTTTACGGTCTAATGCGTTCATAGATTCGAGCCTTAGTCTTTTTGTTTCGTATTTGAAATATTTACATTTGTAAATTTACTACTTTTTTACAGTAGACTTATTTGTTCCGAATTTGAAACGTTAAAAAAATGCAATTCATTGTAGGACACTAGACTTATTTGTTCCTTATTCGAAATATTAAAAAAAACATACTCCTTTGCTATGGTCTTGGAATATACAGGGGACCTGGGTTCGATATCCAGTTGGAACTGGGGTGATTTGTTCCCTGTATGACAATGTCGGGAAACTTTGATTTCAAAAGTTCCCTGAATATCATCTGGCCTTCATAAGCATATTATATAACTGGCGCGCCGGGTATTCAGCACGGAGTATCTAAAAATAATTATGATACAAATTTGAAATTATTTTCTTTTACTTATTCAACTAAACATAAAACACGTTAGTTTTCGTCTTGCAGCACATTTATGCCAAGAAAATTGGGATAAGTGGATTTCCGGGGAACGCAGGTTAATCAGCACGGGGTATCTATAAAATAATTACGATATCAATTTTTCCATTTACTTATTCAACTAAACGTAAAAACACATTACTTTTCGTCTTTCAGCTCATTTATGACAAGAAGATCGGGATAAGTAGATTCCCGGGCAACGCCGAGTAATCAGCACGGGGTATCTAAACATAATTAAGATATACATTTTTCTTTTACTTATTCCACTAAACACAAAAAAACACATTGATTTTCAACTTTCAGTTCATTTATGACAAGAAGATCGGGATAAGCAAATCCCCGGAGAATGCCAGGTAATCAGCACGGGGTATCTAAAAATAATTACGTTATAAACTTGTCATTTTAATTAAACATAAAAACACATTAACATTCGTTTTTCAGCTCATTTATGCCAAGAAGATCGGGATAAGTAGATTCCCGGGCAACACGTAATCAGCACGGGATATCTAAAAATAATTACTATAAAAAATTGTAATTACTTTTCCTATCACTTATTCAACTATACATAAAAACACATTAACATTCGTCTTTCAGCTCATTTATGCCAAGAAGATCGGGATAAGTAGATTCCCGGGCAACGCCGGGCATTCAGCACGGGGTATCTAAAAGTAATCACGATATAAATTTATAATTATTTTTCCTTTTATTTATTCAGTTAAACTTACAAACACAATAATTTTCATGTATTTAGGCGTAGCAGCGCACGTCTGTCATTAGCTAGTTCTTTATAAAACAATAGAAAAACTAACGAGTAGAAATTATTTAAATTTGTGTAACATTAGTACATTACATAATAACAACTTACAGTTTTACATGATTTTGTTTTCACTGCGGTCCGAAACATTTAAATAACTGGCACGAGAAATTAATTTTTCTACTATTTAAGGATTAATTAAATTTTTGTGCGATGTGTGTTTTCTCGTACTTACAGCAATGGCAACCATGATTGAAAGTTCAACTTCCTACATTTCGGGGTTGCCAACCTAAAAACTATACTGTAATAAAAATAACTATACTGTAATATTACATATTACAAACGCGTTGTGGGAAGTAAAATCACTGCTCTCTATATATACTACATACAATGTTTATACAAAAAATATCCAAAAGATAATGTTAATATGCATTATACGAAATAAATCACTGCAGTTTAAATTAACTGAACTTTATTTGAAACAATATAAAAACAATAGATAAGTAGTTGCCGCCATTTTATGACTAATTGGTCTCACGGCCTCCTGTAGTTTCAACTAATAAACATTGCCCACACTGTTAATGTTAGTCATTTGTTTATAGTGAACGCAAATATTTCCAACAAATATGTTATTATTTTACTATTATTTATTATTTTGAAAACAGCATCGCGCAAAAAATAATGTACAACACACGTTTGTGAAGTGTTTTACAGAATCTCGGAAATTAAAAACCTCGCTATCGCTCGGTTTTTAAACATTTCCCTTCATTCTGTAAAAACCACATCCCAGCCTCGCATCGTAATATAACTCTCACTCAACTAACTCACTGGCACTATCGAACCCGTAGGTTCATGGCCGCGCGGACATAAGCTCTCCATATATCCCTATCCTGAGCCAATGTTTTCCAATCATCCCCTGTATAATCTACTTCCCTCAAATCATAGTTAATGTTATTATCCCACCTCATTCTTGGTCCCTCTGGTTTTCCTACAAGAAGCTTCCATGCACGTCTTTCTTCCCCATTTGTGTCACTTGTTCTGCCCATCGCAGTCTACGAGACTTAACTGTTCTCATTATATCTGGCTTCCTATAAAGACCATGTAATTTACTGTTAGTCGGCCGCGGTGGACTAGTGGTTATGCTCCTTGCCTCTGGTCTCGAGGGTCGCGGGTTCAAACCCGGCCGGGGTCGATGGATTTTTTAGGACGGAAAAATCCATGGAGCAAGTCCTCCGGGAGGGACTTTAAGCCGTGGGTCCCGAGTCTGAAGATTTTCAGGCTCGTAAAAAATCCTTAAGCCTGAATGAAAAGGCCTCTAAGCTAAATTTACCGAATTTTCCCGTCCTAGTACTACCTTGGTTTCCTAGATGTCAGTATGAGGCAGAACGCTGACCACGTACCACTCAAAATGACATCTATACGAAAACAAGTGTAACTAAATTAGTATGGTTCAAATTCTTCCCTATAGGGGAGAGAGCGCTCAAATCTCTGTAAAGGGAAAACATAGGCTTACAATACAACAACAAAATTCACTGTTATACAGTCTTCTCCATTCACCTGTCTGTTCATCTCTCTTTGGTCCAAAAAAATTCCTAAGAACTTCATTCTCAAACACTCGTAATCTCCTTTCCTCCCTTAAAGTAAGAGTCCATGTTTCGCATCCATATAATATAACTGGTAGAATAATAGTTTTATATATTTTCAGTTTAACGTTTTTTGAAAGGAGTTGGGAAATAAAGAGTCTCTGTAATGCATAATAACATGCATTTCCAGAATTGAGCCTATGTTAAATTTCCTTGTGCATCTCATTCCTGTTCGTGATTATTGTTCCTAGGTATTTGAATTCAGCCACTTCCTCAAAATTTCCCTTGATTTGTCATTAGCTGTCCATTTCCATTATATAATGTATTTTTATGTGTGACCATATATTTAGTTTTATTGATATTTACTTCCAGTCCCAATTTCTTACTGTTACTCAGTAGTGTGTGCGTGTTGGCCTTTAGTATCTCCTCGCTATCGGCCAGTAGTACATCATCAGCATCGTAATATACTATTTTGTAATTTGTCTACTTTTTTTGTTAGACAAACTTGAGTTGATTTGTAACCCTGAACTTATTCGTGGGCGTGTTACGGTACCGTGACACGACGTGTGATTGTTCCGCTTGTAATTAGTTAGGACATTAAGATAAATGTTGCAAACCTAAAACATGCAACTAAAGTGACATTTTTTATTTCCTTTTCGTGCAATAAATAAACCTTTAGGAAATAGCCGGTAATTAGACCCGTAAATATATCATGCAATTCGTAATACTCTATCCCGCCTATATTCATTAGTGGCCTAACTCATGAAAACCTTGTTATTTCATACTATGTCCCATTTATATAGCCTACTTTTACTACAGGTAAATTTAATAGGACTATTTAACTCATGGGAGTCAATGATCAATCACGTTTCAATGAATTCTGTTTTAACACCAAGTGTTTCACCTCGCTCTATATCGATTTCTCTTTATCAGCTCCTGCTTTTGTGATAAAGAAAGCTCCTCCTTTTTTAATATTCCGAACACGTTAGACCATTATTTTTCTCCAACAAATACATTCAATATAGCAAATAATGAATAGATTCAGTGATTTTTATTCAAAATACTTACTTACTCACTGGCACTATCGAACCCGTAGGTTCATGGCCGCACGGACATAAGCTCTCCATACATCCCTATCCTAAGCTAATGCTTTCCAATCATTCCCTGTATAATCCACCTCCCCCAAATCATAGTTAATGTTATTCTCCCACCTCACTCTTGGTCTACCAACTGGGCGTTTTCCCTCTGGCTTTCCTACAAGAAGCTTCCATGCAAGTCTTTCATTCCCCATACGTGCAACATGTCCTGCCCATCGCAGTCTACGAGACTTAACTGTTATTATATCTGGCTTCCTATAAAGACCATGTAGTTCATTGTTATGAAGTCTTCTCCATTCACCTGTCTGTTCATCTCTCTTTGGTCCAAAATTTTTCCTAAGTACTTTATTCTCAAATACTTGTAATCTCCTTTCCTCCTTTAAAGTAAAAGTCCATGTTTCGCACCCATATAATATAACTGGTAGAATAATAGTTTTATATATTTTCATAAGTAATGCCACGAGTGATTTCCAAATTATCGATAAATTCACGACTCACGAAGTGAGGAGTGAATTTATCTAGAGAATTTGGAAATCAAGAGTGACATTTGTTAGGACTATTTAACGAATAAAATTAAGCTGTTTACTCACAAATCATTATTTAACTATAGTTTTTTTAAAAATATTTATATATTTAATGTAAACGGCGATGTTTGAAAACAAATGAGAAACGATAGGTACGCTTCTACTGCTTCTTTTGTTTATCACTGCAACCAGATCATACTATTTATTGCCAAAGGAACGCAATATTGTAAGGAGGAGCTTTCTTTAATATGGTAATTATAACACTGATAAATATTTGGTGAAACACGACTCTGATTGGTTGTAAAACAGAAATCATTGAAACATGATTGGTCATTGACTTCCATTTGGGGCGTGAGTTAAATAGTCAGTTTAACGTTTTTTGAAAGGAGTTGGGACATCAAGAGTCTCTGCAATGCATAATAGCACACATTTCCAGAATTGAGCCTATGTTTAATTTCTTTGTGCATCTCATTCCTATTTGTGATCAAAATATAAATGATTAACCTATAATGTTGATTATAATAGTTTGATGTGTTTAATTATTTCTCCACTAGAGTGCATTCTTACAAAATTGCTATCCTATTTGGCAATAAA
Organism: Diploptera punctata; assembly: GCA_030220185.1. Taxonomy (NCBI): domain Eukaryota; kingdom Metazoa; phylum Arthropoda; class Insecta; order Blattodea; family Blaberidae; genus Diploptera; species Diploptera punctata. The sequence continues at coordinate 82,473 of JASPKZ010007618.1, forward strand.
TAATATGATCAAGTTGCAGTGAATATACATAACCTCACATTTCTAATTTGTTTTCAAACATCGCCGTTTACATTAACAATATAAATATTTTAAAACACCGGTAACTATATTCATATAATTATTTTTAGTAAAGAGCTTAATTTTATTCGTTAAATAGTCCTAACAAATGCCACTCTTTATTTCCAAATTCTCTAGATAAATTGGAAATCACTCGTGGCATTACTTATGATAATTCCGCTAAAAGTCAGAAAACATCTCGGATGCAGATTTGTCCATTCAGATCACAAATACTAGTGAAAACAATAAAATGAAGACAAAAACATAACCAGTTGATACCGACACGTGTTTCGATCTTAAAACAGAGCATCATCAGGACTGACTCATTAAGCACCAGGAACACAACTAAAAAGCAGACCACAAGATCTACCTAAGAAGTAATATTGCAATGAAGACACGTATATAGGACAATAATTAGACAGAGAAAACACTACTGTTAGATGATAGTGTTATATAAGAAGTTAAATAATATTGTAAACAAGAATTATGTAGGCCTATTATATAAATAGAAACATTTGAATAGAGATCAACACTATTAGAAGTTGGGTTAGAAGTTAGGAAATACATCTGTGAGAAATACTCGTGTATTGTATAGGGAAGTTCGGGTTAGGCCTATGTGAACCCTTCTGTTTGAGTGGACCCTGTTAATATCTTCTTTAATTGGTGCTGCCCTCGAACATAAAATATTTTAACTTCTTCCCTTCTTAAACTTTGACGGGTTCAAGGCCAGTTTCTTTTATTCTTTCTGCGAAGAAGAGTTTATTTGTGATATTTATGAAAATGACAACTTTAAAAGTTTTTCTAACTAAGAATCAATTCTTTAATTTCTGCTATTGAATATTACAAATGTTGAAAAAAAAATTCTAAATATATTATATTATGTAGATGCTGTTTTAATATACTGATGGGTTTGGTTTGATATTATGTGACATGGTGGCTGTATGAAATAATTAAACATAACAAAGGAATTCGGTTAATGTGAACCCTCTGGCTCCACTTTACACGAATATGTATATTTTATCAATGAGGATGCTATCTGTAAAATACATTCATTTAATTAATTTTTTTAATATCCTTGTAATTTCACTGCTGTGGTCTCGAGATAGCGTGCTGCATTGTCACGCAGCGGGCCCGGGTTCGAATCCCGATCGGGACAAGCTCCTGGATGAGGTTTTTTTTCTGGGTCTTCCTCACCTGTAAGATAAATGTCAGGAAGCTTAGGACTCAACGGGTCCCCGAAAATCATCCGGCTATCATCATCACCATTATCATAATCATCCTTCACCGGTGTGGAAAGCAACGGGAAGCTACCACACCTTTAATTTCTTAGTAAAGCTGCAAAGCATAGCATGAAAATGCTATGATTGCAGTGAAAGACCTGTCCTCGGGCAGAATTACTATGGTTGGATGGATTCTTGTAATTTTACTAAACCCAAAGACCGTCGCATTCTGCACTTGAATGACGTGTGAATTTTATAATCAACAATAATTTTTCAAAACATTAAACAAATATCAACGCTTTTTAATTATGATCAATTATAAATATTTTCAGATTAATCTATGCCTGTCTGTATAAATTAATGGAGTAAATAAACTTAAAAACAGACTAAAGTCTAAGGTGGACTCTGGGGTCCATTTTATCCGATGTAGCAAGAATTAATAGACTCTAAATACTAAAATATAATTATACGATTAATAGTAGTAACTTGAAGGCGCACAAACGTCCACATGAGTCTATTGCCAACATAGGAACCCCAAACGAATGGTACGGTGTAACGAATAACATGTACATTTGGAGTGGGGTAAATGACTTTATGGGAGGAGTCATCGCCCTTATAAGGCAATGACACGTGACAAAACGCTCTCACAAACACTCACACTCATACGTTCTACAAGGAATAAGCCCTACAGTAACTGTCAGCGACCTTTAGTAAATTTTAAAATCTTAAGTATTTTAAAATCCAAGATAATTAGTAACTCAGAATTTTAAGTGATATTAAATACACGTGGACTTAAATAAAATCATTAACTCCACTCCGAATATTAGTGAGATATAAAACGATTGTAATTATATATACATCGTCAGTGCAAAATTATTCAATAAACTGGGGTAATACGTTTAAATTTATTTATAATTACATAAATAATATAAACATCCCTGTATTATCATATTCTACCCTGAGCGAACCGGCACACCGAATATGGAGTTAAAGTTGACCTTTCTTGTAATGTAAAAAAGTTTATAAATTATGAAGATGTTTCCATATTTGAATAGAATAACAATGCTATTTCATAGTTACAACACTAATGATAATCACTATAATTAAACAAAATTCAAATCACTTAATTAAAAGAAGAAAAACGACAAATTCAAAACAGCGGTTCAAATTACCCGAAGTTCCTCTATATATAAGAAATCTACTAGATTTAGATTACAAGAGACTAATACCATAAACTCACAGATATTATGTCAAATCGTGTTTATAATGTAGGTCTAAGGATATTTTACAGAACTGCATGTACAAAATGTAAATATAAACAGGGCATGTAGTGTTACAATATCGTAATGGAAAATGATGTTTAATTAAATAAAAAGAAAATAAATCACACACATACGAAAAGAAAATCGATACTAGAAAACATTACATGCTTCAGATTAATATCATTAATAATATAAGATCATTCGTGTCGAAAGTTGAAATCGTGAAGGAAGAAAGTAAGTGTTAGGGAAGGTCAGGTAATAATTGCTATTTTAGGCAGAGAGTGCCATGTACCGTAAGAGGAAATGGAAGTAAACAAAACAAATGCGAGTACCGTAACAACATTAAGTGTGGGAGATAAAAAATGAGAATGTTTCTGTAAATTACAAATACAGCTACCTTTTGTTTTATAATTTACACTAGATGTCAAAATGTAAATAATAGTGCAATTACTTGTGTATAAAAGAAGAGCTGTACGATGTAGTCAGTAAGATCTTAGCGACAATATTTATGCGAGGTAGTGAATTATATTTTAGTATAAATAAAAATACATAGAATATTAAAATGTAAATTGGTGCAAGTAATTTCAGACAAGGAATGCACAAGATAATATAAGCGGCAATATTTAGGGTCACATTAAATTAATATGACTATTTAACTCATGCCACAAATGTTACTCAATGACAATCACGTTTCAATGAATATTGTTTTACAACCAATGACAGTTGTGTTTCACCTCGCTCTTTATCGATTTCTCTTTATCAGCTCCTGGTTTTGGTGATAAAGAAAGTTCCTCCTTTTTAATGTTCTGAACAGGTCAAAGCATTATTTTTCTCCAACAAATACATTGAATATAGCAAATAATGAACAGATTCCTTGATTTTACTGAGTTGTTTACTAAAAAAATTAATGAATAAACCCGTAATGTTGAATATGATATATAGTTTGATGTGTTTCATTATTTCTCCACTTGGGTGCACTCTTACAATATTGCGATCTTATTTGGCAATAAATAATATAATCAAGCAGCAGTGAATGAACATAACCTCACATTTCTCATTTGTTTTCAAACATCGCCGTTTACATTAAATATATAAATATTTTAAATAACTGTAGTTGAATAATGATTTGTAAGTAAACAGCTTAATTTTATTCGTTAAATAGTCCTAACAAATGCCACTCTTGATTTCCAAATTCTCTAGATAAATTCACTCCTCACTTCGAGAGTCGTGAATTTATCGATAATTTGGAAATCACTCGTGGCATTACTTATGAGTATTAAAGTAATGAAGTAAAATCTTGCACACACAAATTATTGGAATTATTGTACGTATTATGAATACATTATTTTTTTAAAGAAAAACGTATGAGGCAACATTGTATAAAAAAAACCTCGAAGTTCACTTATGTTAAAATAATTCACTCACAAATATCGCAGAAATTAAGTTTTTGAGAATTGCAAAGATATGAAATCAGTAATCCTACGATCCGAAACCAAGTACAAATTTATAAATTAAGCGAAATTTTAGTCCAGAAAAAAATGACAAGAACATATTCTTAGGATGGACGGAACGAGAATCACCCGACAATTGATGATTTACTAATCCACCGTAAGGAAATATATTGGGCGACCAGAATTGAGTCTATATTTAATTTCTTTGTGCATCTCACTTTTTTTTTCAAGCGCGGCAGGCCTAGAAGACCCTTGGCCTAGCAGCCGGCTGGTGACCTCACAATGTGAGTAAAGAGCTTAATTGTATTCGTTAAATAGCCCTAACAAATGCCACTCTTGATTTCCAAATTCTCTAGATAAATTCATTCTTCAAGGTAGTACTAGGACGGGAAAATTCGTAAATTTTGCTTAGAGGCATTTTCAATCAGGCTTAAGGATCTTTTACGAGCCTGAAAATCTTCAGACTCGGGACCCACGGCTTAGAGTCCCTTCCGGAGGACTTGCTCCTTGGATTTTTCCATCCTAAAAAAATTCATCGACCCTGGCCGGGTTTGAACCCGCGACCCTCGGAACCAGAGGCAAGGAGCATAACCACTGGTCCATCGCAGCCGATACGGATTTTAAAATAACTACATTTAAATAATGATTTGTGAGTAAACATCTTTATTTTATTCGTTAAATAGTCCTAACAAATGCCACTCTTGATTTCTAAGTTATCTAGATAAATTGGAAATCACTCGTGGCATTACTTATGATAAAACATCAAACTATTTCATTTTGCTGTGCCGAAATCACTTTTTTCGGTACGTAACAACTAAGTAACAACTACGTCATCGTGTCTTCCCTTTACAGTGATGTTTTAGAACAGTGCCAAATTCCTGTCTTCGTTGTCCTCTCTCCTACGTATCTCCCCCTTCTTTCTTTATGCGCTGCGTGTGACTGCGTATCTTCCCCTCGTTATCGAAAGCCTCAAATAAGCTGCGCAAGTTAGTATCAGGGTCATCATCAACTTTGGGATCGTCGTGATCAGGTCGACTGTAGGTCGAGGGAGCTTTTTGGTTTCATCAGTCCCACAAGCCAGGGTAGGGCAACCAGGACTGTGAATCCTAGCCCTTGGCTGGACTGGATTGTGTGTTTGTTTGTATGTATCAATATTATTATTATTATTATTATTATTATTATTATTAATATTATTATTATTAATATTATTATTATTATTGATTTTTTTAATTAATGATGACAGAGTTTGTTAATTTATATTATTTCATTCTTATCGGTTCTTCTCCTAGTTTTAGATTATCACTTGCCGCTGTTCTTCCTCCTTTCTTGAAAACCATTTGTACGGTCTTGTTGCTGTTTATCTTGAACTCATTTTCCATAGCCCATCGTTGTATCCCATCTATGCCTTTTTGCAATTCTTCTTTGTTTTCTGCCCCAATAGCCATGGAGAGGTTAGATAAAGTAAAACCAAGATTCATCAAAAAGGCATTAGGTGCAAGCAAATACACACCAAATAGAATGGCCTATATGCTAGCCAGAGAAACCTTCTTCCTAGAGGACCTGAGGCAAAGGATACTACTGCCAGCAACGGAGCCATATAAGAAAGTCATCGAGAAAAAGAAACAGAGAGAAAAAGAGATCGACGAAGATTTCTACGCCTCAGATGCCATGGTAAACAGAGAGTGGACTGGAAGTAACCAACCACAAAGGCACAGAATCATAGGTTTAGCAACACACGGATATCATCACAAAATGTGCAAAAATGCAAAATTCCACCAACCGAGTGATTCGTGTGAATGCAAGATATGCGACCAAAAGTGTGAGCGATACCATTACAAACAATGCAGAATATGGACAGGATCACTGAACGAACTCATAAAAGACAAATCATAAACTTATAACTTAATACTCTTTCGAGTGCCTCTTACCAATTTATTATTATTATTTCATTCATATCTTTTCTTTCAACGGTTAAGAAGATGAATTTTTTAAAAATTATTTGTATTATCTGATACATGATTATTATTAAAAGTCATAATTTTTAATTAACGTATGTTTACTAATTGCGTAGCTAGTCATGTTTGGTATTGATATATATTCTAAAGCTTTCTCAAGCCAAATTAATCCCTTTTTTCCTTCTGGCTTCCACGATTATAATACTGTTTAGCATTCAGTACTATATGTTAAGTAATTTACAAAGGAAAGGTGGATTATTCTTTGCCTTCTATGGGCCCGGGCAAAGGAATGTCGATCTAGGCACTCAAAACTTTCAAACTCAATATAATAAGCAGGTAGGATCGCAAAAGGGTGCATTGTAATCCAATTTCCCTATGAAAAACTAAAATATATAGTCTTCTGGATCATAATATAATACAGACACTGCAGAAGAATTAGAAATAACTCGCATTGGTCTTTATCTACAACAATGTAAACAAGACTGTCTTCAGCATGTGAAAATAATGGAACGTACCAAAATGCCCTGACAGATGCTTCACTACGTACCCTAGGGGAAAAGACTGGGTGGAAGAACTCACAAGAGTTGTTTGAAGAACGTAAAATGGCCTCTAGGTATATTACTAGACATGACGATGATCCAATTTCCCATAATAAATTTAACGTGGGGATGATTTTTTATATTTATGTGAATGCAGTGCACATTTTAATAAAAAGTATAAATTAAAATCCGTTGAATATAATTTTATAATATTTTAACACCTGCTTGTAAGTAAATTCCTTTAAGTTATGATTTCTAAAAAGGGAGGATGAAATAAGAAAGAAAAATAAAGTTATCTAGAGAATCACTAAAATGACGCTGCTATCTAGTTCATGATGCTATAAAGATAACAATACGTAATTTTAAATAGGCCTATGGTGTACTAAAAGTCCATTTTCTTCGTTGTAGCAATTTTTCAGGATCATTAAACTTAACAGAAGATAGGAATTTCTTAATTAGAGGGCAATGAAACAATTAGTCTGAACTTGTTTCTCATGTAAGGAAACGGTTTGATGACTTCAGACGGTTTAGCTGAAGATGATCAGTGGATACTTTTTAAATGTTTTATTGCTATGAGTCAAAGACGTTTTTTAAATATGACAACGAAAGTTTGTGTGGACATGTGTGGCTGGGAAACGCCAAATGATATACACAGTGCCCCATTCAAACCTCCCACATTTTAATTAATCATAACTCTCAAAGTATCCGGAATTATAAAATGAGGTTGGTATTATAAAATAAAGAGAAACTCAAAGAATTTTTGTTTTCATTGTTGCAGTTAATTCATATGTCGTATGTTGGACAATAATGACATAAAACAGAATGGCGACTTCTCAGTAACGAGCACAAACTGTTTTCTGGTATGCAGAGACGAAGTCAATAATTACAGTGCAAATAAATTACCGGAGAGAATATGGAGGAAATGCACCTGACGGGAAGATCATTAAGGCATGGCTTGAGAAGTTTCTGGCGACTGGGAGCGTTAAAAAAAGAATCAGAAGTTGCTCGTATACGTGTTTCAGAAAAAAATATTGAAGAAATTAGAGCAAGAATTCAGAGAAGTCCACAAAAATCAATTCGCCAAGCTTCCCAGCAGTTCAATGTGCCGAGATCAACTGTGTATTCATAAGCGGCTTCATTTGTACCCCTACAAGGTGCAAAATTTTTCAACAAATAAAGCCAGATGACAGACCACGACGACAGGCATTCCCTATTGAAATGCTGGATCGTATTGACAAGGGCACTCAATTTCTTGGAAACGTCTTGTTTTCTGACGAGGCAACGTTCCATGTATCAGGATCTGTTAAATCGGCAGAATGTAAGGATCTGGGGTACGCAAAATCCACATGTCTACCGTGAACACGTCCGGGATAGCCCAAAAGTAAACGTTTGGCATGGCCTGATGAAGAACAGGATTATAGGTCCTTTTTTCTTCCATGAGAAGTCAATAACTGGCCCGGTATACCAAGACAAATTGGAACAGTTCTTGAACCCCCAAGTAGCTGATCTGCAACCCCAAGTAATCCTTCAGCAAGATGGAGCTCCACCACACTGGAACCCGGATGTTCGGAATCCACTCAAACAATCCTTCCCAGATAGGTGGATTGGACGGGGCGGACCAATTTTCTGGCTACCACGTTCGCCAGACATCACTCCACTGGACTTCCTCCTCTGGGGGTGTGTAAAAGATCGTGTGTTTGCGACTCCAGTACAAGATTTTCATGAATTACGAACACATATCCTTGACACAATTGCAACAGTACCAATGGACATGTTGGACAGAACATGGCACGAAATCGAATACAGACTTGATATTGTTCGTGCTACTAATGGTGCACATATAGAGGTGTTTTAGTGTATGGCAATATGTGACAATGACAATTCTTTGAGTTTCTGTTTCGTTTAATACCGGCCTAATTCCATAATTCCGCATACTTTGTTCGTTATGATTAATTAAAATGTGGGAGGTTTGAATGGGACACCCGGTATGATATTTATTTAAGTTCATTTGAAAAGTATTATTCCGCATTCGAATTAATTCATCACTTATAACTGACTTATTAATCTAAAATATTATCGATTTTTCTTATATCCTCACAAAGAGCAATATCTTCAAAGTCAACCATCTGTAACTACTAACTTACTGGTTCATCGAACCCGTACGTGCGGACATAAGCACTCCATATATCCCTATCCTGAGCTAATATTTTCCAATCATCCCCTGTATAATATACTTCCCTCAAATCATGGATAATTTTATTCTCCACCTACCAGTTGGTCTACCAACTGGGCGTTTTCCTTCTGGTTTTCCTACAAGAAGCTTCCATGTATGTATTTCATTTTCCATTCGTGTCACATGTCCTGCCATCGCAGTCTACCAGACTTAACAGTTCTTATTATATCTGGTTTCCTATACATACCCTGTAGCTCACTATTATGTAATTTTCTCCGTTCACCTGTCTCTTCATCTTTTTTTTGGCCCAAAATGTTCCTGAGAACTTTATTCCCGAATACTCGTAATCTTCTTTCCTCCCTTAAAGTAAGTGTCCATGTTTCGCATAAATAAAGTCCTAACATACCATGTTCCTGGGAACATGTTACTGTGATTGAGCCATTGGCATGGATTCCCTGAAGTAGTCCCCGCCCGGAGAACCGAATGGGGGCTATTTTACCTCCGGAGAATTTTACCCAGTGGAACCGATGTCCGCGTTTCTTGACGGTTATATTTTTACGGTAAAATATCGTCACTCTTTCGACCAAGGTACTTTTTTCGTCTGGCTTATCGCCTTTAACTTGTCCGGCATGGGTAACTCTTTCGGAAGCAATACTACCGCCGGCATAGCTCTCGGGGTCATTTAAGCACGCAAGCTATTCCACCACGACAAGCCCATCTGTATTTCATAACAAAAACTTCCGAATCGGGATTGAAAAAACACGAGCTGTGCAGTGAAATTGCGTTTATTGGTTTTAGTGAGGCATTTCTACTGCTTCGAGCCACTATTTGGGATTTTAACTATTGTGTCTTTGACATTGGCCTTCCCGGAAGAATCATGAGCTCAATACTGTAACAACCTAATGGACAACAGAAAACATACAACACTAAAAAAGGCAAATGTGATATTGTCCTAGGCATTTATGATGGCCAGATAGTGTTCAGATACAAATAAAGCATTAAAGATTTCCGACATTTGTTTTAGAGGCGAGGAAACACGTCCCGTTAGAGAGAACCCGGATCCGTTGCGTCTGAGGCAGTTACGTTATTACTATATCACAGCGGTAAATATTTATTTTTTTCGTTTATACTAGTTTTTCCTTATTGTTTTGCCCTTTTTCTTTGTTTGTTTTACCTGTTTGTTAACTTTCTTTAATTCTCACATAGATGCAATGACAAGGCACACACACCCAGACCTAATGTGCACATTTAAAATCGCCTACCCCGCCAGGAATCGAACCCGGGTCGCCGGAGTGGAAGGTAGAGACTCTACCGACTACGCCACGGCGACGGACACAAATTGTTTGAACAGGGATTTGAACCCTGGATCCCTAGTTTTACATACTAGTGTGCTGTCCAATTACACCTTTTTTTTTTGTTTTTTTTTTGTTTTTTTCGTTTACACTGTTATTTCTTTTCGCTTTACCTTTGTTAATATTTTTATCTTATTTACACATACAAACACAAGACAGGACACACACCCAGACCCAAGGTGGAGATTTAAAATCCCCTACCCCGCCGGGAATCGAACCCGGGTCACCGGACTGGGAGGTAGGGACTCTACCGACTATGTCACGGCGATGGACTTTATCATAAGTAATGTCACGAGTGATTTCCAATTTATCTAGGGGATTTGGAAATCAAGAATGGCATTTGTTAGGACTATTTAACGAATAAAATTAAGCTGTTTACTCACGAATCATTATTTAAATATAGTTGCCGGTATTTTAATATATATATATATATATATATATATAATGTACATGGCGATGTTTGAAAACAAATGAGATGTTTGGTTATGTTTCATTTGTTAATCACTGCAATTTGATCATATTATTTATTGCCAAATAGGATCGCAATATTGTAAGAATGCACCCCAGTGGAGAAAAAAGAAACACATCAAACTGTATATTATAACGAACGTTATAGATTATTAATTTTTTTCGGAAACAACTCAGTAAAATCGGCATTTAAAAACACAATTATTGAACTCACAATTATCAAATGTGTAGGTCGAAGGAATCTGTTCATTATTTACTGTATTCAACGTATTTGTTAGAGAGTCAGACACTGCAAAATAATGCTCTGACCTGTTCAGAATATAAAAAAGGAAGATCTTTCTTTATTTTGGTAATCAAAATTCGATAATTATCGAGGTGAAATACGACTATGATTGGTTGTAAAACAAAATTAATTGATACGTGATTGGCCATTGACTCCAATTTGGGGCATGAGTTAAATAGTCACTCAAAATTTAAATTTCTGCTATTAGTTCAGATAACAGTCAATTTTACCTTAGGAGTCTCTATTAAAATATGTGAACACAGTTTCACTATTTACTGAAAATTGATAAGAGAGAAAATAATATAATCTTCGATAAAATAGTCTTAAGGACTTGTAAGGTCATAATTTTGAGGTCTCCAATTCCCCGACAAACAAACCAATGATGATGCAAGAACTCGGTTTTGGCCGAAGCGTCTGAGAACTAAAAAATCACGACCACGACTCATAAACCTTATGGTCTCCTCTGAAGTCTGTGACTTCGACCGTGAAAACCAAAGGAAGTAAAACAAACAAAAAAACATTGATCCGAGAGATGTTCCAGAATAGCTTAATGGTAGAGCAACGGTACGGTTGAAATCCCTCTAAACAGACGGATATTTGAAGCCAATAATTATTACTAGGGAAAGGCAATTAATGATTTTGCCTCTTTTTCTTATGAAAGTTGAAGTATTGATTACATATATGAAAATGAACCGCATTAAAAAACGGATTAAATAAAAGCAATTCGTTAGGGCATTTTTTTTTTGCATTTTCTTAACTTCTTTAGGGATAGGTCATTTTTTGGCAATTTTTAGGCCATTTTGAGCATTTTTTACACTTTTCAGGAAGGCAGTGACATTATTTGTATTTGATTTAAGATTTTTATTATAATTCAGTATTTTTCCTTGTCAATACAATTTATTGGAATTAAGTAGCTGTTTTGCTAACTACTACCCCTATTTTTCAAGGTATGTGCATAATGAACTTGTCCGCTTCTAGGGAGTTTATTCAATTTCTTAGAGCTTATGCTAGCTTCTACCCTTATTCTGATTGTTAACTGCAATTCAAAATTGCTGTGAAAGTGCACTGTGTAATTGAAATGGCTTTTCTGCAATAAAAGGTACTGTAACATGTATTTTTAAATATTTTCCTTTTAATATTTTGATGTCAAGTTAAATTGTATGTAATTTAGTAATCAAGTGAGTACTTTATCTAATAAATAGTATTTTTATTGGTAATTCTTAACTTTTTTAATCATTTTTTATTTTATTGGTCATTTTTTTGCATTTTTAGGTCATAAATGCACTTTTATTTTGCATTTTTTACCAATTTATAGGTCATTAAATGCCTTGCCCTAATTATTACCGTCTGTTCATTTATATACGAACTGAGATTCTCTGCAATTGCCCCATATCTATAAAAATGAATACAATTTAATATTATCTCTCGTTAAAAAGATAACACATATCTATGTGTATAGTTTACAGGCCGAAGCTAAGTTCTTTACATATATTCTAGATCCTCTGACATAAAGCATTTCAACCCGATACCCAGTAGACAATTGGTTAATACGTTTGTACGCTCCAAAGTCAGTCCAACTGGAAATACAGGATCTGGAATCTAGAGTTTTCTGTTTGCAACATACATTTAACTTAGCAAACATTTTGGCCCTTTTGATGGAGAGATAGAACCCATTCGAACTGCTACACCTAATGGTCTGATTTCGCTGGTTAATGAACACGACCTGACTTTTTTAATCAATTTCATATGCCAAGTTTGATTTCGATGAAGCAAAAGATTGTGGCCGCTAGAGCGTTAACAAACACACACACACACACACACACATACTTTATTATTACAAAGGTAAATATCAATTAGATAGTATAACCGTCACAGGATTGATGATCGGTGCAAGAGGTACTATACTAGGATTTTTAGCTAAATTTTGGAATTCCTTAGATTTGGACAGAGTGTATCTTTCTAAAATTGCGATCGCTGCCATTAGAGGATCAATTTCAATTTTAAGAAACCATCTTTACAAAATTTCTACTTTATAGTATGTATACTTCAATTACAATTTGAACATTTTTAATGTATTAAAATGTATTTCAACAATTAAAAAAATAATTGTCTGTATCACTTTGTCCTTGAGGCAATCCTCTAATGAGAAAAGTTGTATATAATAAAATAATATATATACAGACATTCATAGTGATATTAGAAAACGATGGTTAAAATTTTATGGCCATATTAAACGAATGAACTCAAATAGGCTTACAAAACAGATAATGGAATTCTATGAAAACAGAAGTAAAGCTCTAGTGGATACTATGATGTGGATTGATGAAGTCAAAAAGGACATAAAATTGGCAGGAATTACTACAGAAGATATATCAAACAGAGATATATTTAGAATTAAGGTGAATAAGTGGCAAGTTGACCAAGAGGACAAACCGAAGAAAAAAACTGGAACAACTTGGACAGATGATAGAAAACAAGCTCATGGCAAAAGAATGAAGGAAATTTGGGCTCAAAGGAAACGCCTCTAAGTAATTTGCGTAGTCCTACATGGGCTCATCCGCAATCAATATATATATACATACACACATAATTTTCAGTGTTTACTATATAGAATCGGTGAAGATCCGTAAAAATGTTTCAAATATCTTTTGATGAGAACAATATCAATGGCTTAATTCCTTCGGAATTAGTTAAAAGGGTAAAACATTCAATCAGAACCGTTGAAAATTCTCTTTTCAGTTAACAGTTTCATTATTTATGGTAAAATGAACACAATTGACGATTAAATTTGAATGTATTATGGTAACCATTGTATTCAACATCTGAAGGAACTGCTTAAATCTGGCTGCTGGGTTTAAAAAAATCGAACACGTGGCGGATGTATACGTAATTATGTAGCTAACTAAATGTTTACAATTGTTTGGCAACGAAAGGAAATACCCAGGATAGCTTTTAATTACACGTTCTTGAATTTTTAAAACGCTGGAGTATATACAGTGTTGACAATGGGAGAAAGTTTAGTTCATGTACAAGGTATTTCCGTGAATAAGTACCTAACACGTATATCCATGATCATTTCCTCCCACAAGCATGAAAGAAGTGCGTGTGCGTTTAATTTACTTCAGGGATTGATGCTTTCATGATAGTTTACTATTCATCATCATCATAGCACATTCACGAATTTAGGCCATTTGATGACCTGTTTAGGCTTACAACTCAATGGTATTAATAAGCTGTTAGTTTATGCTGATGATGTAGTATTATTGGCCGATAGCGAGGAGATACTAAAGGACAACACGCACACACTATTGAGTAACACTAAGAAATTAGGACTGGAAGTAAATATCAATAAAACCAAATATATGGTCACACGTAGAGATTCATTATATAATGGAAATGGACAGCTAATGACAAATGAGGGAAATTTTGAGGAAGTGGCTGAATTCAAATACCTAGGAACAATAATCACAAATAGGAATGAGATGCACAAAGAAATTAAACATAGGCTCAATTCTGGAAATGCGTGCTATTATGCATTGCAGAGACAAGAGTCTTTCAAAAAACGTTAAACTGAAAATATATATAAAACTATTATTCTACCAGTTGTATTATATGGGTGCGAAACATGGACTCTTACTTTAGGGCAGGAGAGTAGATTACGAGTATTTGAGAATAAAGTTCTTAGGAAATATTTTTGGACCAAAGAGAGATGAACAGACAGGTGAATGGAGAAGACTACATAACAATGAACTACATGGTCTTTATAGGAAGCCAGATATAATAAGAACAGTTAAGTCTCGTAGACTGCGATGGGCAGGACATGTTGCGTGTATGGGGAATGAAAGACGTGCATGGAAACTTCTTCTAGGAAAGCCAGAAGGAAAACGCCCAGGTGGTAGACCAAGAATGAGGTGGGAGAACAACATTAACTATGATTTGAGGGAAGTAGATTATACAGGGAATGATTGGAAAGCATTAGCTCAGGATAGGGATGTATGGAGAGCTTATGTCCGCGCGGCCATGAACCTACGGGTTCGATAGTGCCAGTGAGTGAGTGAGTTAGTTAGTTAGTTAGTTAGTTTCGGCCTCAAGAGAAACACCATCCAGAAGTCTTTTGAGTGGATGTCCTGGTATTCTTCTTCTTCCTGCAGGTTGATATCATGTGATCTTCCATTCGATGAACATGTTGCATCCATCTTGACTTATAATCAGAAATTTTGTTTTCTAAATGTTCCATGTGTAATTCTTCTAAGATGTCTTCATTTTTTTTGTGATCTAGTAGTGTGTATCCTGCAGTCCTCCGAAGGTATCTCATTTCAGCAGATCTAAGTCTCTGTATATCCTTCTGTTTCAACGTCCATACTTCCCTACCGTACAAAAAAGTTGAAAGAGCCAGTGTTTTATACACTTTTAGTCTTGAAGGTTTTTGGACTAACTGTGGCTTGAAGATAGAATTTATTAACCCTAAGATTCTTAAAAATTTAGATATTTTTGCATTTACATCCTTTTCTTCTTCATATGAGATATTGCATCCTAGATATGTAAAATTATTCACCTGCTCCACATTACAAAATTCTTGGTTATCTCAGCACACCTTATAAAATAAAATAAGTTAAAATATACCTTCTTAGGTAAAATCCGTCGTCCTCAACTTATAAATTTATAAGTTGAGGACGACGGATTTTACCTAAGAAGGTATATTTTAACTTATTTTATTTTATGACTCTCCACCTCAACGGGTTTAACAATGAATTTTATTAGTATTGACTCAACACACCTTACCACTCAATAAATACAAAATGCCGTTTCAATAGCACCATCTGCTCTCAACGTTTACATTTACACGATGGACTTAGCATGAAGCAAAATGAGAAACTTGATGTTAGTAGCTTCTTTCCCTCTTCCTTAGATTAAATTATACTTTGTAGGTACTTTTACGTTCCGCACATCTCACGTAACTTAAAGCGACACGACCTATTATTATTTTTGTTTTATTTTTACTTGGGTTACATACATACTCTTGGACTATGTATGTAGCCTACTCTCTAGATGAATTATCATAAGTAATGCCACGAGTGATTTCCAAATTATCGTGAGGAGTGAATTTATCTAGAGAATTTGGAAATCAAGAGTGGCATTTGTTAGGACTATTTAACGAATAAAATTAAGATGTTTACTCACAAATCATTATTTAACCATAGTTATTTTAAAATATTTATATATTTAATGTAAACGGCGATGATGTTTCAAAACAAATGAGAAACGATAGGTACGCTTCATCTGCTTCTTTTGTTTATCACTGCAACCAGATCATACTATTTATTGCCAAAGGAACGCAATATTGTAAGAATGCTCTCTACTGGAGAAAAAATTAAACACATCAAACTGTATATTAATTCATTTCTGATGTCGTATGATGTAAATATGACAATTATATTTTTTTGGATTGTTACCTGGGAAAAAATACATTTAAGAAAGTGCAAACAGTGGTTTCTTTTTTTGGTGGTATAATCAATTGCTACAAATGTTTTTATATTAACTCCCGCATGCGGCATATGTTGACATTCATGCACTATATATACAATCTGGTAGCCGTATTTCTCATGGACTCAGTCACTGCTAAATAATGGTCAGACCTGTCCAGAATATTAAAAAGGAGGAGCTTTCTTTAATATGGTAATTATAACACTGATAAATATTTCGTGAAACACGACTCTGATTGGATGTAAAACAGAAATCATTGAAACGTGATTGGTCATTGTCTCCCATTTGGAGCATGAGTTAAATAGTCAACTGAATTCCATCTCCGAAACAACAAGAACATTTAAGACAATCATATATTCACACTGAAGAAGGCGTGTATGATTTTTTATTAGGAAATGTGCACTCAGTTGAGCATTAATGGAGGGACAAGACACACACCCAGACCCAAGATGGAAATTTAAAATCCCTTACCTCGCCGGGAATCTAACCCGGGTCGCCGGAATGGAAGGTAGGGACTCTACCGACTACGCCACGGTGACGGACTGAAGGCGTGTATGATATGACTGATTACGATGTATGGATGTGAAACTTGGGCTCCAATGAAAAAACAGAAGGATAGAATACAGACGGCGGAGATGAGGTTCCTAAGACAAGTTAAAGGATGTACAAGACTTGATAGAATAAGAAATGAGGATATAAGAGAAGAATTAAAAGTACAGCCTTTATTGGATAAGGTCACGAATTACAGGCAGAAACGGATTGATCATATGGATGGAATGAGTAAGGAGAGATATCCATTGTTAGCATGAAATTATCAAGCAAGAGGAAGATGTGATGTTGGAAGACCTAGAAGACGTTGGGCTGATTTATTATGAAGTCGGAACGGGCAATTACCTAATCCCTGGAGTGATGATGATAATGATGATGATGGCCTGAAGGTGTTCGGAAACAACTTTTGCCTTAACGTTATCCGATATTGGTCTTACATTGGTCTCACTAACAGTGAGCGATACGATCTTTGTAGGAAAACAGATATAATAAGAATAGTTAAGTCTCGCAGACTGCGATGGACAGGACATGTTGCACGAAGAGGAAATGAAAAAGCGGCATGGAAGCTTATTACATGGAAACCGGGGAAAACGTCAGTTGGTAGACTAGACATTCTTGGTCTACCAACTGGGCGCTTTCCCTCTGGTTTTCCTACAAGAAGCTTCCAAGCACGTCTTTCATTACCCATTCGTGCCACATGTCCTGCCCATCGCAGTCTATGAGACTTAACTGTTCTCATTATATCTGACATATAATAATAATAATAATAATAATAATAATAATAATAATAATAATAATAATAATAATAATAATAGTTAAATAAATGCATTAAAATCTCCTAAGACAATTTTCATATTATATCGTGAAAGACTATCAAATGGGCATTGCAGTTCTTCGTAGAACTCATCCTTGATCTGGTCATTCTCATCTTTGTGAGACCACGTACATTACAATTAAAAAATCATGTCGTTAACCCTTTAGAATTATGTATGATATACTATCTCTGACAAACTTAATATCTCGGATAGCAGAGAAGATCCTCCTTCGAACTAAAAAACCCGGTCCAAATTCAGGTACTGCTCCACCCTCAAAGTATAATTCATAACTTCCTGATTCCTGCCTACCTTCTCCTGGCCATCTAACGTCCTATAAAGCGACTATATCCAAGGCTGATTTATCCAATATGTCTAGTATCCCACTACTATATAAATCCTAATATTCCATGTTCCTATGAACATGTCCCAGTATTTCAGCGTTTGGCACGGATTCCTTGAAATAATCTCCGCCCGGAGAACCGTATGGGGAACTATTTTACTTCCTATGTCTACATTTCTTGACGGTTATATATTTACAGTGAAAGATCATGACTCTTTCGACCAACGCACTTTTTTCGTCTGGCTTAACCCCTTCGATCTGTCCGGCATGGGTAACCCTTTCCAGCAAAGCTAATACCGACATATTTCGCGAGGTCATCTAAGCACGCATGCCACTCCACCACGACAAGGTAAAGATACCATAGAGGGATGATTTCAAGTTACAACATTTTATTTAAATTTTCCCTTTAAAACGAAGTGATGAAAATGAGCTATGACATGATTAGAGTATCTAAAACCAGACTTATTATTCTACTAGGCCTATACACGGTATTCAAATTTTAGCCTTAAAAAAAGGCAGACATTTTTAAATCCGGAGTTATAAAGAATCTCGAGTGAAAATAATACCGTTCGGCCACTACACACGTCTGCTAAAGGTTCACAATCAGGACACACATAGGATATTAAGACAAATAAAATAAATAATAGTTTAAAAAAACTAAAACAACACGCTTTATTAGAAACCGAACTAAAAAATGAAAAATAATTTTAATTTCCAACACGCTTAGGATAAAATTAAAGTGGTCAACAAAAAATCATCTCCAACACATATAGAATAAAACTAGAGTTATCAACAAAAAGAAAATAATTTTACCATCAAAAGTGTGGGGTGCTTTTTATGATTTTTACATGTTCTTCTCTGAGACTTTACTTTTACCATTATATGTTTATTATCAAATATATTAATTGATATAGAGCACCCCACGCTTTTGATGGTAAAATTATTTTCTTTTTGTTGATAACTCTAGTTTGTTTTTTTATATGTGTTGGAGATTACTTTTTTGTTGACCACTTTAATTTTATCCCAAGCGTGTTGGAAATTAAAATTATTTTTCATTTTTTAGTTCGGTTTTCTAATAAAGCGTGTTGTTTTAGTTTTTTAAACTATTATTTATTTTTTATTTTTTAGTTTTAATATTTTACAGAATAAGATAAAAATGTAAATATCTTTAAATTCGATACTATTGTAGTATGAGCTAAAAGTAATACTCTTCTAAAAAAAACCCTCCCAGCCGGATTTGAACCAGCGACCTATGGATTACTGAAATTATATACCACTAGAGTTCACCGCTCTACCAACTGAGCTCTTACAACGATTGACTAAAAAGTCGACAAGTCCGCAACAATTATTATACCAGTTTTCATTTTTTTGATTTTCTGATGATTCTGGCCAGGATTTTAGAAACAAAATATGAAATTATTGTATTGTCACGGGTCCTTTACAAGTATACAAAGTTTCAAGTCGATCCAATGTTTCTAAGTGGGTGAAAATCGTGTTCAAAGATTCCGTTACATAGATACAAAGACACTTTTTTTAATTTTCTGATGATTCTGGCCAGGATTTTAGAAACAAAATATGAAATTATTGTATTGTCACGGGTCCTTTACAAGTATACAAAGTTTCAAGTCGATCCAATGTTTCTAAGTGGGTGAAAATCGTGTTCAAAGATTCAGTTCCGTAACATAGATACAAAGACACTTTTTTAATTATCTGACGATTCTGGCCAGGATTTTAGAAACAAAATATGAAAATATTGTATTGTCACGGGTCCTTTACAAGTATACAAAGTTTCAAGTCGATCCAATGTTTCTAAGTGGGTGAACATCGTGTTCAAAGATTCCGTTACATAGATACAAAGACACTTTTTTTGATTTTCTGATGATTCTGGCCAGGATTTTAGAAAAAAATGAAACTATTGTATTGTCACGGGTCGTTTACAAGTATACAAAGTTTCAAATCGATCCAATGAATTTAAGTGGGTGAAAATCGCGTTGATAGATTCCGTTATATAGATAGATAGATAGAATCAGGTCAAGCTAATATAAAGCGTGTAAAAAGTTATTTTTACATAATATGCCTATATCAGTTGAATAAACGTCACATCAGAATTGAATATCAGTTCACCGAACTATGGAAGTAAATCTTTGCCAATCTTCAGGGTTAATTATGATCCCAAATTGCAAAATATTGGTATTTTCGGTCGCTGTTAAGAACAGTAATTACGCAATTTGTATTGAACTCAGATGTACCGGATGAGCAGACTGGTACACATAATACTGTTGCAGTTTTTAGTAGGTTAAAATCGTAACTTACATGAAGTGAAGAGAGAACTTGATCTCGTAAATGGGTCATAACATGCCAGTAGTACGTGATGCTCTTGTCCCGCTACAAGACTTGCCTTGAACGTGACTTCCACAACTTTTTTTTTAACATTCTCGAAGTTTATGAGTCATACACTTCATGAATAGAATGAAGTAATATTATACTATTTTTTACAAAATTAAGTGTTGTTAAAGTCTCCAAAAAACAAGACAGGATAAAATGAGAAATTAATTCCTTTGGAGAGAAATGAATATCACCACATCTGTTGTTAAGAGGATTGAAAATCTTCTTCTTCTTCTTCGGCTTTCCCCCACTTATAGGTTTGCCGTCTTCAGTTTCCATTTATCTCTATCATTCCAATCTCCCTCTTCCAAATTCCTATCATCCATTATAGTTCTGACGTAGGTTTTCCATTTCCATCTTGGTCTGCCATGTTTATTTCTTCCAGGGGGTGACCATTGGTATATATTTTTTGGTCATCTTTCATTTTCCATTCTTTGTACATGACCATAGCATTTAAGCGTTTGATTTTCAATCCTCTTAACAACAGATGTGGTGACATTCATTTCTCTCCAAAAGAATTCATTTCTTATTTTATCCTGCCTTGTTTTTTGGAGGCTTCTTCTAAAATAATCAAATTCAACTGTTCTAATTTTATTCTTTTGTAATTCCGTCAAAGACCAAGTTTCACTTCGATATGACAAAATATTCTGTATTTTGCTCTTATAAATTTTCATTTTAGTTTCCTTTGTAATATTTTTATTCCAAACTATTCCATGTAATGTCTTAGTTGCATTTTTTGCAATTTTAGTCTGTACATCTCTCTCATAGGTACCTAAACTTGTAATTATTGCCCCAAGGTATTTAAAAAATTCACATATTTTTATTTTATTTGAAAATCAAACGCTTAAATGGTATGGTCATGTACAAAGGATGAAAAATGAAAGATGACCAAAAAAATATATACCAGTGGTCCCCCCCAGGAAGAAATAAACGTGGCAGACCAAGATGGAAATGGAAAACCTAGGTCAGAACTATAATGGATGATAGGAATTTGGAAGAGGGAGATTGGAATGATAGAAATAAATGGAAACTGAAGACGGCAAACCTATAAGTGTGGGAAAGCCGAAGAAGAAGTTTTGTTATTGTTTATTTGTATATTCATTATGTAGCTCTACAATAACCTGATGAAACGCCTTATTAAGGATAAAATGTGCAAATAAGTAAAAATCTGGGAAGTTAAATGTAAATGAAACAAAACAATAGCAATACATTTCTGCACTACATACATAATAACGTGATTTTGAATGTTTTTAAGTATTACATAGTAGCTTTATATATTAGTTTCGCATACTGAGAAATACTAATATTGTCAAATCAGGTCTTTGTTTATTTTAAAATGATAAACAAGTAGTACTCTATTTTGGTTTATATTATAAATTTATAACCTAATACATTTAAATTCTTTATCAACTTGCTATTAATCTACTCTATATTATTTTATTTTATTCGCCTTTGTTTTATTTTATTTGTTTTTGCCTTCATTGCCAAATGTAAAAAAAATATAGTTATAACATCTAAATATATAAGCGTTACTGCTATAAAGTAAATACTGCTTACTTGTTATAATGACCACAAGATGTAACGATATAGGTAAGTTACCTCTCGTGTAAATTGAAAATACTACATATATATATATATATATATATATATATATATATATAAGACAAATAAATGTTTGTGTTAGGATGCCTGAGTAGCTCAAATGGTTAGAGCGCGAAACGTACAGAGTTTAGAAACTCGGGTTCAAATTCCGACTCAGGCATTTATTTTTCTTTTCATGTTATATATATATATATATATATATATATGATTTTATAAATCTGTAGCAAGAAGACTATTATCTTTATACTTCTTATTCAACTAATTCGGGGAGAAAATAATTTTGTGACAACTTTGTTTCTGCTACGGTTGACAAAGAACGGCAGATAGGTTATGCATTCAAATAAATTTTATTTTATAGATTTCGTATTTAATATATTACTTCAAGCAATTTTCAATACATCAAAGTTTTTACAAAAATTTATTCTAAAGGTATTAGTTATTTTACAATCGAAAAAAAAATGTAGATTGAATTACTAACCTCTCCACTTTCTGTGAGCATTCTGACCATGGCACTCACTCCGGAATCGCTGTTAGTCCCAACACTACCGGACCCTGCACCACTGTCCCCTATAAAATAAAATCAAGATTTAAAACACTCATAAAAATACTACAGAAACTATATTTTTACTCTTTCATTTGTTTTGGATTATGCTAGGCTAATAATTATTTTAAATGTTCCGCTTTCATGAAATAATCCTAATTCTTTGTAATTGACACCTATGATCCCATGATTTAAGGTTGTGCAAGGTGTTTTAAAGCGATATAAAATAAATATACAGCAGATAGAAATACTGCATAACAATTAAAACATACACTTGTAACCCGAATTTCCCTCCATATTGTTTTAGTTTCATATACAAACTAAATATTTCCTTAAATCTAAATTATTTAAATATAGACCCTTAATTCGAGATAAAGATGGAATATAAATAAACATATCGAGTTTGGACTTAAAACTATTCAGAAATTTATTTGCAATCCAATGATCATATTAATGAATCAATTTTATTAATTATATAAAATTTGATTTCCTCTTTTTATGAATAACTAAGACAACTCCTTTTAATTATATTATTTTTGGTCTGGACATCTTACCTCAATATTAATGTTGATTTGTTCTTGGACATGTTTCAAAACAATTCTGTTTTATTGTCAGCTTTCCCAGACTGGTTTTATTTATGTTGCATTATGTTGCACCACCTGGATGTCGATGTCAGCTCCATCCTGTGGTTGGCCAAAGAACCTCCAAACAAGGTCACCCTCCATCGGAATATCAAAATTCATAACTCTGTTTCTGTTCTTCTGAATATAATTTTTTCCCCAAATAGTCAGCTCTTTTGTATTTTCTAACTGTTTTAATAATTTAGTGTCTGAATTTATATTATGTTTTTCAGACCAAACATGAGCAGCAACTGCAGATTTTTCAATTTCTCCATTTTTAATATTTCTTATGTGTTCTTTGGTTCTAATTTTTAGGTTTCTTTTTGTTTTCCCTATATATAACTTTTCACAACCCATGCATTCAATTTGATATATTCCTGACTTTTTATTTTTATCAGTTTAAAAAAACAGAAACAGAATTGTTTTGAAACATGTCCAAGAACAAATCAACATTAATATTGAGGTAAGATGTCCAGACCAAAAATAATATAATTAAAATAACCTCAAAATATAACTTCCTAAAATTAAATATTAACAACTCCTTTTGTTAAATTTCGGTTATTCCAATACAGATGGCGCCAGAAAGTCTAGAAGACGTATGGTATAACAAAGGTATACATGAATTCCAGGTACCTGAATGCAATAGGAACCTATAGATACCAAACTCTTTGTTAATAGAAATGTATCAGAACGTCTATTTAAAAACAGATTAGAATGTCAAGTCAAAATAATGTTTATGAATAATGAGTATGACAATATGTTTACAATTGGAGTTTCACTATGAAGTTTCAAATCCATATCGGCTACACTGTCGTGAGAACGTTAGGGCCAGGAACTCAGCGGCTGGAGTATAGATTCCCGGGCAACGCCCGGTAATCCGTACGAGATATCTACAAATAATTACGATATAATTTCTCCCTTTTACTTATACGTAAAAACACATTAATTTTAGTTTTTCAGCTCATTAATGCCAAGAAGATCGGGATAAGTAGATTCCCGGGCAACGCATAGTAATCAGCACGGGGTATCTAAAAATTATTACGATATAATTTTCCCTTTTACTGAAACATAAAAACACATACATTTTCGTCTTTCAGCTCATTTATGCCAAGAAGATCGGGATAAGTAGATTCCCGAGCAACGCCGGGTAATCAGCACGGGGTATCTAAAAATAATTACGATATATTTTTTTTTCCTTTCACTTATTCAACTAGACATAAAAATAAATTAATTTTCATTTGTTTAGGCGTAGCAGTGCACGCTGGGTATTTAAAGGTAATGTTTACTTTAGAGCAATAACGCTTTTTTAAATTAATCTTATAGGAACCTAATTGAATTTTGACATTTAGCAAGAAGGCCATATTTATTTATTTATTTATTTATTTATTTATTTGTATGTGTTTATGAGTGTGTGTGTGTGTGTGTGTGTGTGTGTGTGTGTGTGTGTGTGTGTGTGTGTGTGTGTGTGTGTGTGTGTGTGTGTGTGTGTGTGTGTGTGTGTGTGTGTGTGTGTGTGTGTGGCACTCTGTCATAAAACAATGGTAACAACTTTTTTTTTGTGAATTGAAGTTTTTGGCGTTATAGGATTCTTTGCAATTTTTTAAAAATAATAATATCGATATTAAATTGTTTTAAGTGACAACCGATTCTCAAAATGTTGTAACTAAGAAACCATCGCCCGACGCAGTTTTTTTCTAGTGACTATTTAACATGCCACAAATGCTAGTCAATGACCAATCACGTTTCAATGAATGTTGTTTTACAACCAATGACAGTCGTGTTTCACCTCGCTCTTTATCGATTTCTCTTTATCAGCTCCTGCTTTTGTGATAAAGAAAGTTCCTCCTTTTTAATGTTCTGAACAGGTCAAAGCATTATTTTTCTCCAACAAATACACTGAATATAGCAAATAATGAAAAGATTCCTCTATTTTACCGAGTTGTTTACTAAAAAAAATAATGAATAACCCGTAATGTTGATTATGATATATAGTTTGATGTGTTTCATTATTTTTCCACTTGGGTGCACTCTTACAATATTGCGATCTTATTTGGCAATAAATAATATGATCAAACAGCAGTGAATGAACATAACCTCACATTTCTGATTTGTTTTCAAACATCGCCGTTTACATTAAATATATAAATATTTTAAAATAACTATAGTTAAACAATGATTTGTGAGTAAACAGCTTAATTTTATTCGTTAAGTAGTCCTAACAAATGCCACTCTTGATTTCCAAATTCTCTAGATAAATTCACTCCTCACTTCGTGAGTCTTGAATTTATCGATAATTTGGTAATCACTCGTGGCATTACTTATGATAAGGAAATCATGTTTTAAATGGTCGTAATTCTTCTGACAACAGTTTTTTTTTGTGATGACGAAGATGAAGACCCGGACTATGACGCTGTATATGAGTGCAAACAAATCGGATCCAAGTTATCCTAAGAAAGCTAAGGAAATGTACATTTAATTTTTAACCCGTTTTGAAGTAAAACATGATGTGTTCAGTATTTACCAAGTTTTCAGTCCCTTCTTCGTTTAACATATGTAAAGAAAGTTAATTTAATTTATCAACTAATCGTATAAATTGAGTGTGTGGTATTTGAACTTTGTAAAACATAAATTCAATGCACGATTTGGAATTAACCAAACAATGTTTCATCATGTTCAGCAGAATGTTAGTAACAAAGTGAAATTTTTATTACAACAATTAGGAAACAAGATCTAATATTGGGATGAAAAACCATGTATATTCGTGTACCGCTCCTCTATCATTAATTCTCACATCCAGAGAAAAGAAAATAGAAGATACTAATAAAAAATATGTCTAACAAAATTAGTGATATTTCTCAAAACAAAGTGCTTAATATTATCATCAAAACTTAACGATCGATTTCTCTAATTATTTTTATTGGTTGCCATATTTTGTGTCCAAGTGTCTCATAACGTTCTAGCGGCTGACATTTCTATTTATTTCCATATAATTCAATTAACAAAACAAATACACCATACACATATTGCGCAAACTATTAAAACTAACTTAAATTCGACCTGCTGAATAATTCGCTTAGTTAAAATACCGTCCGCCGACCTTTTGAAAAAATAATTATACGTATCGATTTTAAGGCATAAACCTAAAATAGAATTGAATAGGTATGTTATCCAGTGCTGTCACGTATGTCCAAAACAGTTCATACATTTAACTACGGCGGACAGTGTGCCAACTATGCACTACTTCTGGTATATTAATTTAAAATATTCATTCTGTACCGAAAGTACGATTTCGGTACGTAACATCTATGTACTGTTATGCTACCTCTTCAGTGAGATTTATGAACTGTGCCAAATTTCTTTCTATTTGTGTTTACTCCCACTCGCCTTCCTACCCCTTCCCTCTGTTCTATCCGTAATGCGCAACTTCCCCTCTTCCTCGGAACACTCAAATATGTGAAGCAAGTTGTAAACAGGGTCATTCATTCAATTTATTCCGTTATCGTCTGGTGGACGTCAGCTCGAGGAGAGCTGTGTTGTTTTGTATTTGGTCCGGTAAGCCAGGGTAGGGTATCCGGGGGTATGGACCCTAACCCTCGGCTGGACTAAAAAAGGTATGCATGAGTGCTTGTGTGAGTAAATACTGTCTTTTTTTATTATTTATGTTTTCTTTAAAGTTTGTAATGATCAAGAATAATTTATGTTTAAACATCTTTTCATATTTCAACTTCAGACTTATAATTGAAATATTAAAATTATATTTTAAGTAAATAAGAATGTTTAATTACTGTGCTTGTTAGCTATGCTACAACTGCCTTATATTTTTCCTATCTACAAGCTTTCTCAAGGTTATATTAGCTCCCCTCTCCCTTCTAGCTTTCATGTTTGTAAATATTATACTGAGTTAAATACGAGTCATATAAGTTACTACAGTGTGTTTAAGGAATTCTTGATAATAATTAATATATGTTATTAAATCGATATAGGAAAGATGAATCAATCTTTGCCTCTGATGGGACCGGGCAAAGAACAATAGATAGCACTTACATTTATGAACTTGACGCTACTATTAGAATAACTAAATAGAACAGTAGGGCTCTAAGCCAGTAAAGATCCAAATACGGTAACGGATTCTTCTGGATGCAGGAACCAGAAGGGTCGCAGACTGTGCACATGAATTAAATGTTGTGTTATCAAATAGAAGCTATATATTCGCTCCGTTAAGACAAAATATTAAGGATGAGAAATATGAGAAACTAGTATATATGCGTATTTTATTTGTTATAATCTACTAGCAACTTCACTAGTGAATACTATTGGATAGTCCTGCCATCTTTGAGCAGAACTCTACTACTCCTACGACGCACGGTAGGCAGCAAACCCTACAGGACTCAGTTTTTACTACAAAACGCTATGCAATTTGCAGTATCTGTGATGGCGTTTCTAGAGGCAGATTTTTTAAAAATATTTTGATGTGAAGAATACTTAACAGGAGTTGCATAATCAATATAGAAAACCAGATAAGTCTCGTAGACTGTTATGGGCAGTGCATGTGCCACGAATAGAGAATAAAAATGGTGCGTGGAAACTTATTTTTCTCTTATTATTTGTTTAGATAAAAACAATTAAAAAATGTTTAACGTATGTTTTAATTTTCGATATTACCGTACATATAGGTACATATTCTAAGATGTTATTACAAATCTTTACATACATACACACACACGCCACACACACACACACACACACACACACACACACACACACACATATATATATATATATATATATATATATATGGTATGATAAGAAAAACAAATGTTTGGACGGGACTCGAACCCGGAACTCTGAGTCTGTACCTCAGCGTGTTATCCATTACACCACCAGGCGAATCCAATTCAAACACTTATTTTTCTTATATATGTATTATATTCTCCATTATTACTATATGTCGCGAGAATCCCGTCCAGGCACTTATTTTTCTTATCATACCATATTAAGCTTGCATTGCTCAATGTTAAACATTTAATTATAACATATATATACATATGATAAGGAATATAAATGCCTGGACGGGATTTGAACCCGGACCTCTGAATTGGTACTTCAGCGTGCTGTCTATTACACCACCGGACAAATCTAATACAAAAATGTATTTCTCTTAAATATTATATATTGTCCAGTATTACGAGATGTACCTCGTGTTTTGTTTAATTTGTAAAATTCATACCCATAACATAATTTAAATAATTTCCTTATAATATCAATTACTTAATAAAAGCTTCGTATGTTTAATCAACTGTCGTTCCGGACCTCAACTTAATTTATTACATTGAAAATGGGCCTCCATGAAATCTAATTGATGACCCCTGGCCTAGATCATCCAGGTCGATATTTGGACTGATTACTTTCATTAAATTATGTTACGGCAATTCAATTGGGATAAGCAGGCCGGTAGGGTTTGTGAGGTTACACCCTTATATCAGAGAGAATTACTAGAATGCGGTTAGAACCTGTAAGAACCGCACCTTTATACAATCAATATACTGCTTTGCGGGCAATTCTTATCGGTAACCAACCCTCTCATTGTGTGAATGACCTATCAATAAATTTTCAAACAAAAATGAATTAAAATGCATTGATATTCATCAAGAATGTTCTTCTACCGGGAATGGAACTCAGTTCAACTTACCTAACGTTTCTGTAACTTTTGCGGTAGCCAAGTTCTGACCCGCTTAATTCTACAACGAAATTATCGTACCTCTAGTAGTTCAACCCAAGCTTATGCAGAGATCACATTGTCATAGAAGTTACTGCTATTGTAATATGTACAAGTACCATATCTATTGCTATAGTATCCTGCCCTAGTCCTTCACTGCATTCATAGCATTTTCATGTTTTGCTTTGCAATTTTACAGGGTGAAAAATAAATATGGCTATACGTTTGATCGCGTTGTGTGATCAAAATATTACCATTACAGGAAATATAAAATTACCGTTGGAAAGGCAATTATTCAAATTACAACAATGGAATAAAACAAAACTATGTAGAACTTACGTCATTAGTCAAAATGACGTTGAATATGCAACAGCAAATTACAATTGCTGAATGGGCAATAACTTATGCTAATGATCGTGAGGCCGCAAGACGGGCAAGACGTGAGTTTAACGTAGCATTGCAGCCATTGACTGTGGGTAAGTGGAGAAAACGACTGCTGGAAACGGGAAGGATGCAGAAAATCAAACCTCCTGGAAGGCCTCTCATTAGCACGGGTGCAGAAACCACGAAGAGAATTGTGGAGGCGTTCGACGCTAGCCCAAAAAATCACGTAAGCAGTGATTTGTTTTGTTTTGTTCTATTGTTGTAATTTGAAGGATTCTCTTACCAATGATATCATATTTCCTTTAATAATAATATTTTAGTCACAAAATGCGATCAAACGTATAGCCATATTTCTGAATCACTCTGTACTAGGGAGTTATAGGTGTGGTAGTTCCTATTGGTTTCCACACCAGGGATGAAAATTTGATGATGATACTGATGATAGCCAGATGATATTCGGGGACCTTTTGGGCACCAAAGCTACCTGGCATTCATCTTACAGGTGAGGAAAAACTCCGGAAGAAACCTCATCCAGGAAGCTTGTCCCGACCGGCAATCGAACTCGGGCCCGCTGCATGATGAGGCAGCCCGCTACCTCGAGATCATAGCGGTGGACATGTACCATATAATTTTTGAAAATTATGGAATATGCCGGAATACGCTATGAATATTTCAGATACCGTCTATGAAATCTTACATAGTGAAATGCTATCCATAATTCACGAGTTCTAACCATGCCGAGGTTTATTGATTTTTTCAGGCTTAAATTCTAGGGTATGGCTCGTTCGGAAGGGACGTAAACCTATGGATCCCGAGAGGTAAATTTACGGCATACAAAAGATTCTGAAGTCTGAAATCTTCTTGTATATTGTAAGCCCACGTTTCCCTTAACAGAGATTTAGGCGCTCTCCCCCTACAGGGAAGGATTTGAGCCATACTAATTTAGTTACACTTGTTCTCGTATAGATGTCATTTGAGTGATCCGTGGTCAGCGTTCCGCCTCATACTGACATCTAGGAAACCAAGGTAGTACTAGGACGGAAAAATTCGGTAAATTTTGCTTAGAGGCCTTTTCATTAAGGCTTAAGGATATTTTACGAGCCTGAAAATCTTCAGACTCGGGACCCACGGCTTAAAGTCCCTCTCGGAGGACTTCCTCCTTGGATTTTTCATCCTAAAAAAATCCATCTACCCCGGCCGGGTTTGAACCCGAGACCCTCGGGACCAGAAGCGAGGAGCATAACCACTAGTCCACCGACTTTTCACACTTCGATTTCAATAGCGACGTAATGGCATGAACGTAAACAGCACCCTTAAGTAAAATATTACTTCTGATTTTAAATTCTACAAGCTGTGTAAATTAAATAATTTATAATCTTACTAAATGCAGTATATAATTAAATAATAAATGATGTGAATGTTTGAAAGTTATAAGTTGGCTTATAACTTAGTGAATAATAATAATAATAATAATAATAATAATAATAATAATAATAATAATAATAATAATAATAATAATAATAATTAAAGCTAGGAATTTTAAGTGCAAAATTTTGGTAAAAAAGGTGCAAAAAAGGTGTTTAATTTAGCAAAAAAAGGTGCAATTTTTAAATAAAAGTTGCAAATTTCCCATGTAAATAATCATTAAAGATTACCAAAACCAATTACAACAAGTAACTAACGACACAAAATTCACGCATGTTGTCTTATATTAAAGTCTGTGTAAGTACTTACACTACTTATATGGCTGCGTAACACGAATGCATTGATGTTTTTCATCAATTGTTATTGAAATATCACAAAGAATGCACCAGTTATGTTCGAGTAATCCACTGAAATTGTCCGATGAGCAATATGTGAATATTTCAAATTTATATAAGATAGTTTAATAATGTAGTTTATTAACCATGTCGCTACATCGTGTCACGGATTGTGACAGGTTATAGAACTTTCTGATGATACGAAGGACACATTCTTGGCAAAATTATCAGCTGATGAATTTTACCTCATGGCGTCTTGATTAGCCTGATAAATGAAATACACGATTAAAATGATAAACATTTATGTACCCATATATATATATATATATATATATATATATATGACAAGAAAAGAAAAATAAATGCCTGAGTCGGGATTTGAA
This sequence comes from Diploptera punctata, assembly GCA_030220185.1. Lineage (NCBI taxonomy): Eukaryota > Metazoa > Arthropoda > Insecta > Blattodea > Blaberidae > Diploptera > Diploptera punctata. The sequence continues at coordinate 113,812 of JASPKZ010007618.1, forward strand.
CCCGAGTTTCTAAACGCTGTATGTTTAGTGCTCTAACCATCTGAGCTACTCAGGAATCCTAAAACGACATTTATTTTTCTTATATATGTAGTATTATCAATTTACACGAGAGGTAGCGGGATATCGTTCCAACTGCCATCTTGTGGCCACTATAACAAGTAAGCTTTTTTTTAATTTCTTTCTTTGTCGTTTTCTTTCGTTTACACTGTTTTTCCTTTTTCTTTAACTTTGTTAACGTTTTTATCTTATTCACACATACAAACACAAGACAGGACACACACCCAGACGCAAGGTGGAGATTTAAAATCTTTTTTTTATCAATGTGTGTTGCTGACGTGACTTTTTTTCCGCCGTTTACACTGCTTTTCCTTATTGTTTTACCCTTTTCTTTGTTTGTTTTGCCTGTTTGTTAACTTTCTTTAATTCTCACATAGACACAAGCACAGTACACACACACACACACACACACACACAGACCCAAGGTGGAGATTTAAAATCCCCTACCCCGCCGGGAATCGAACCCGGGTCGCCGGAGTGGAAGGTAGGTTTTTTAAAGAGAAAATTTACTTTATAGCAGTAATGCTTGTATATTCAGATGGTATAACTGTATTTTTGGCATTTGGCAATGAAGGCAAATATGACTGAAAAGAAAAATAAATGCCTGAGTCGGGAGATATATATATATGGTATGATAAGAAAAATAAATGCCTGGACGGGATTCGAACCCGGATCTCAGAGACCCGGGTTCGAATCCCGTCCAGGCATTTATTTTTCTTATCATACCATATTAAGCTTGCATTGCTCAATGTTAAACATTTAATTATGACATACACACACACACACACACACATATATGTATATATATACATATATATATATCCTTTTTGTACGTACGAGAGAAAAAATATAACAAATGTTTCTCGTTTCTTCGTTACACTCTGTATACAGTTGACGTAAAGTAGTCACCATAAAAAATACAATACATTTCACGTAGTACAATGTTTATAACAGTTTTCTTGCCAAATAACAGAAATCAGCAGACCATAAAAAGTATCCTCTTGTGGTACGTAAGTTAAAGTAATGACCTTGAACTTGAATCTAATGATAGTGTACTGTTTTGGCCAAAAGCTGAAGAACTTGGGTACCTGGATCAATCTGTGTCGTAGGAGTTACAAAGTCATGACCGATAATGATCGCTTCACTGTGTTGTCGTGTGTCATGTTATTACGCCACTATCATGTATAAAATAGTGTTAATGCACTTGAATTTACTTTTTCAAATAAATCCATTAGGTCTAATTACTGTCGTCTTATTTACGAATTAAATAATTCATTACATGGCTCGTAACAGCCTAACCTATTCTGTTTCTTTTTTATATATAAATAATAGTTTTAAAAAACTAAAACAACACGCTTTATTAGAAAACTGAACTAAACAAATGAAAAATAATTTTCATTTCCAACACGCTTGGGATAAAATTAAAGTGGTCAACAAAAAAATCATCTCAAACACATATAGAATAAAACTAGAGTTATCAACAAAAAGAAAATCATTTTACCATCAAAAGCGTGGGGTGCTCTATATCAATTAATATATTTGATAATAATTGGTAAAAGTAAAGTATATAAGAAGAAAATGTAAAAATCATAAAAATAACCCCACGCTTTTGATGGTAGAATTATTTTCTTTTTGTTGATAACTCTAGTTTTATACTATATGTGTTGGAGATGATTTTTTTGTTGACCACTTTAATATTATCCCAAGCGTGTTGGAAATGAAAATTATTTTTCATTTTTTTTAGTTCGGTTTTCTAATAAAGCGTGTTGTTTTAGTTTTTTAAAACTACTATTTATCTTTTAGTTTTAGTTTTAATATTTTACAGAATAAGATAAAAATGTAAATATCTTTAAATTCCATACTATTGTAGTATGAGCTAAAAGTAATACTCTTCTAAAAAAACCCTCCCAGCCGGATTTGAACCAACGACCTATGGATTACCTAAATTATATACCAATAGAGTTCACACCGCTCTACCAACTGAGCTGTTTATAACGATTGACTAAAAAGTCGACAAGTTCGCAACCTATTATACCAGTTTTCATTTTTTTATTTTCTGATGATTCTGGCCAGGATTTTAGAAACTTAATATGAAATTATTGTATTGTCACGGGTCCTTTACAAGTATACAAAGTTTCTAGTCGATCCAACGTTTCTAAGTGGGTGAAAATCATGTTCTAAGATTCCGATACATAGTTACAAAGACACTTTTTTGATTTTCTGATGATTCTGGCCAGGATTTTAGAAAATAAATATGAAATTATTGTATTGTCACGGGTCCTTTACAAATATACAAAATTTCAAGCCAATCCAATAACTTTAAGTGGGTGAAAATCGCGTTGAAAAATTCCGTTACATAGATAGATAGATGCAGGTCAAGCTAATATAAAGCGTGTAATTAAGACTTAAAAATTCTCAAAATGCCAAAGGTAAAATGCATGTCCTATTTACCAATGGGCAAACCAGGGAAAGTGCCACGGTTGGCAGAATTTTGTGGGCGGAATTTACACCCACGGGGCTAATTTCAAAATATTCCCAAATATTTACAAAGGACGCTAATACATTTAAAATATTTTTGGGTAATTTATATTGTAATTTTTAGCCGACGAATCTTTCCTTGGCCGGTTGCAGATCAGAAGGGTAGTATCAGTATTACTGTATTTCGTTTCAATTGTTTTTCGTCCATTTATGTCTGTTCCGTTATAAAAGAAAACTAAGAGAAAAAAATTGAGTTTTGAATTTTTTTAAAAGAAGATGGATATGACTACCATATATTCTTTGCTTGAAAATAATTTAATACTGATTCCCTGACGTTGCGTTGCCTAGATATTTATTTATCCCTATCTTCCTGACACAAATCAACTTAGTGACCCTAAAACTAGTACGTTGTTACACCTTCAAAAACGTCTACACCTCGATTTCTGTACCTGTGATATTGGCTGTAGTACAGTACAGCATAGGGAAGAAATCATGGAATTATTTTCATCTCTTTTTATTACGACTATGATATGGGCATTAAGTCAATTGAATGCTGGTTCTCAACAGATGTTAAGCTATTGTGTTTTATATTGAACTCTTAGATCATAAGTCCCTCAACTTAAAATATTTTTCTGGATACAGTTTCAATTCCCCCAATTTTTCCCCGTTGAATTATGGAACATCTATATTTGAAAGTTTTCTGAATTCGAGGAGAATGAATCCACATTATCTTTTTTTTTATCAATGCGTGTTGCTGACGTGGCTTTTTTCCCCGTTTATACTGGTTTTCCTTATTGTTTTATCTTTTTCTTGATTTGTTTTACCTGTTTAACTATCTTTAATTCTCACATACACACAAGGACAGTACACACACACACCCAGACCCAAGGTGTAGATTTAAAATCCTCTACCCCACCAGGAATCGAACGGAGTGGAAGGTAGGGACTCTACCGACTACGCCACGGCGACGGACTTATCGATATGTTTATACTACCTGCATCACTGTAGTTAACGCCAATAAACGACCTTAACCCTTAAATTGGCAAAACACCACCACCACCACTATGTATTGGAAATTGTGTCAGGTCTCAAACATTAATTTTCCCTCTATGTCCGTCAGGGAAACATCCATTTTTTTGGAAGCGTCCCCGGCCGACTATATGGGAATTGTTCGATGGTGAACAACAACTTCCGGCTATCTCTAGGGAATTCCAACCCTCTTTAGCCCTTGTGATTTAATTATTTCGTCGTTGATATTTAATAATATATCCTCTGCTCACGATAACTAGCCGTAGTCCGGTATCAAAGGTCCATTGGTTGGACACACCAATCCTGCTTTCAGTTTCTAGGTGAATTTAATTTTCTGTGTTATTCTTAATATTCTTCAGCACACTGAGACATGCGATAAGACATGACACACCCTCTCTAGCTTTGAAAGCAAAAAAATTAAATGGTTTGATTTAATGTATATCAGAGGTATATTTTCTCATATAAATGTATCCGTGCTATTGTGATTTCTATTGTTATTGCAATTTTTATCAATAAATTGATGGTTTCTTCTGCTTGAATATGTTAATGCATTTTTTATCTTTTACTGATGATAATTTCATTTTGAAGTAATATAAATTATTATCATATTTGAAGAGAAAAATTATACGCTCAGACCGGGACCCTTGGTTTTCTAGTCCAAGTGCTCTACCATTTGAGCTACCTGAGCAAGTACCGATCTAAACGCAAATTTTTCTCTATATACGTTGTAATTCCCGCCTACCAAATGCTTTGAAGCCTTTGCTTCTATCTTTGCAAATGGCGGCTCCTATATTAAGAAGACATATTTTGGGAATTATACATTACATTATAAATTGATTTATCCATCATTGAGATGTATGAAATTAAAAATAAGAACATCGATAAATTATTATGTTTCTTTATAAGTTAATTGAAGATTTTTTTTTGCCACATATATTTTCTGTTAGTTATTTGAATGTGGCGCACCGCAGTGAAAACGGAATCTTGTGAAACTGTTATTATTATGTATATTATATAATTAGATACACATATAAGTGGTTTCTTTTTTTGTTCGTTTTCTTGTGATTTATTTAAAATGTTAAATTAATAAAACCAACTGATGTATCCAAAAGGATACGTTACGAATTTAAGGGTTAAATATAATAAATGATCTAACCTACAAATACACCGACTCTGAAGGCGTCGAAACTTTATTTTCGTGGGAAAGACGATGAGGTAATTGTAAACAAGAAGTAGTCGAACTTGTACTTGAAAGGAAAACACAATAACAGTTTGATGTGAATGCTCGGGCAATCTTGTGACCCGTTTCCTCCCGACCGACATTGATCAACTTTGCAGTTTCCTCTGCTCGTCTGACTGGTCAACTGCTTTACCGACCCCCTGACCTCGCCAATACTTTCCAAATATAAATATACTGCTTTTCTACTTTACTTACTTTACGACAATGTTAAAGTGAAACGAAAGTGGATCAAAACACACTTCTCCACAAATAATCACCATAATGGTGTATTCGTTTTAAGTCGTCATTATGTTCCAATACCATTCATTTATTTATATTCGCAGGACAACCAACTTGAAGTGTATTGTAAATCTGATATAATAGAACGAATGGTTCTTAGTTGACTTTCATGAATGTGGAAGCCATTTTTTCCATTTTATATTTTCTTCTCCTACCCACATTCTTTTTTACACGCTGTATTAGCTTGACCTGTATCTATCTATGTAACGGAATCTTTGAACGCGATTTTCAATAACTCAAACTCCTGGCGCGACAGGCCTAGAAGGCCCTTAGCCTACAAGCCGGCTGCTGGCCTTACATCCGCATGTGTTAATCACAGAGGTAGATGATCATCAGCCAGTGTAGAGGTGACATGTGGTCAGCATGTCGAGTCCCCCAGCCGTTATAGCTGGTTTTCTCAACCTGGAGCCGCTACTTAATGTAGCTACCCAAATGCCTCACGATGCTGGATAGGCACCGGTCCCATACTGGCCGAAATACCATGAGAAAATTTCATCTCCCATGGAGACTCGAACCAGCGCAAGTTCCGTAGCTCTGCGCCAAGGCTTCCTGCCTTAACCACTCGGCTACGGCGTGGGACGAACGCGATTTTTACCCCATTCGATCGACTTGAAACCTTGTATACTTGTAAAGGACCCGTGACAATATAATAATTTTATATTTATATTTTTTCTAAAATCCTGCCCAGAATCATCAGAAAATCAAAAAAAGTGTCTATATTTTTGTAACGGAATCTTTGAACGCGATTTTCACCCACTTAGAAATATTGGATCGAATTGAAACTTTGTATACTTGTAAAGGACCCGTGACAATACAATATTTTCATATTTATTTTCTAAAATCCTGGCTAGAATCATCAGAAAATAAAAAAAAGTGTCTTTGTGTCTATGTAACGGAATCTTTGAACACGATTTTCACCCACTTAGAAACACTGGATCGACTTGAAACTTTGTATACTTGTAAAGGACCCGTAACAATACAATAATTTCGTACTGTTTTTCTAAAATCCTGGCCAGAATCATCAGAAAATCAAACAAATGAAAACTGGTATAATAGGTTGCGGACTTGTCGACTTTTTAGTCAATCGTTGTAAGAGCTCAGTTGCTAGAGCGGTGAATTCTAGTGGTATATAGTTTTAGTAATCCATAGGTCGCTGGTTCAAATCCGGCTGGGAGGATTTTCTTTTAGAAGAGTATTACTTTTAGCTCATACTACAATAGTATAGAATTTAAAGATATTTACATGTTTATCTTCTCTGTAAAATATTAAAACTAAAAAATAAAAAATAAATTGTAGTTTTTAAAAACTAAAACAACACGCTTAGTTAGAAAAAGGAACTAAAAAAATAAAAATTTTAATTTCCAAAACGCTTGGGATGAAATTAAAGTGGTCAATAAAAAACCATCTCCAACACATATAGAATAAAACTAGAGTTATCAACAAAAAAGAAAATCATTTTACCATCAAAAGCGTGGGGTGCTCTATATCAATTAATATATCTGATAATAAACAGATATTGGTAAAAGTAAAGTCTCTAAGAAGAAAATGTAAAAATCGTAAAAAGCAGCCCACGCTTTTGATGGTAAAATTATTTTCTTTTTGTTGGTAACTCTAGTTTTATTCTATATGTGTTGGAGATGATTTTTTTGTTGACCACTTTAATTTTATCCCAAGCGTGTTGGAAATTAAAATTATTTTTAATTTTTTAGTTCGGTTTTCTAATAAAGCGTGTTGTTTTAGTTTTTTAAAACTATTATTTATTTCCATCGTACTCGTATCTCTCTCTTTGTCTCTAACCTATTTAATATTTTCTCAATTTTCCTTACTAAGTTTTGCATCTTCGACTTTTATAAATGGCTCTTTCAACTCTACTTTATGGTTCTGAAACCTGGACTCTTACTACAGGTAAATTAAATAGGATAGTAGCTGCAGAAATGAAGTTATTAAGACCTTTAGCGGATTATACGCTTTATGATCACATACGTAATGAAAATATCCGCAAAGCTCTCAACACACCAGAAATAACTGAAATCATTCAAAAATATCAAAATAATTGGCATGAACACCTTCTGAGAATGCCAAACAATAGACTACCTCTGCAGCTATTGAACTACAGACCCACAGGGCGAAGAGACCCAGGAAGACCTAAGAAGAGATGGAGGGATCAATTTCTTTCCTGAAGCGGAACAGGCCAATGGCCTAATCCATGACTGCCATTGATGATGATGACTTTTATAAATACATTTTTCATAGAATTCTTTGGATTACACGACTACTAAGATCCTTGTGATATAGCCTACATGTGAGCTAAGGCAAAAACTTGCGAGGTTACAGCTTTTTTTAGCCTTTGTTACGCATTCAGAGATACATGGAAATATAGTCTTAAATGCTGAAATTCTACAAATAAAGATCAATTACAACAACTTGAGTTAAAATCGTTAAAAAAATAAAAGCGTTATGTCACTGTTGTCATTTCCATAATTGCATTTTTAAAACACGTCTACAATTCTATAATTCTTTAGAATTGTGGAATGCAGGCTTTCACGGCCGGTAATCATATTGTTAAAAGATTCCTTGCTATGTGGCCGTGGTCTAAACTTTCAACATTCTTTAGAATGTTTATATAAACATGCATATATACGTAGTTAAGTATAGATCTTTAAATTTTATCGAAGTCGTTTAAATAGGATGCAACCCTAATTACCTATTAGATGTACCGTGAATGAAAATTTGGTTTTTTACTTGTTAGGGAGCTTCATCATTTCATAATAAACAACTATTTTTAAGTAGGCCCTAATCAATTGATTTGGCGTTTATTTGATGAAAATTCATATTTATGTTAAATAAATAAAAATAAAACTAATATACTGACTTAGGCTTTCACGGCCGGAGTTATTATGATGATCTTGTAGAGGATTTCCGGTCTATTGGCCGTGGTCTTGAGGCTTGTAGTTCCCCGACGTTACGCCAGAGACTGCGTCCGGCATCCTCAAGGGTTGTCTTGAGACTGGCAATTTTGTCGACTACCTGCCGTGGCGGAGAAATGTATAAATAGGGCAAGTAGTCGAAAAAATTGCCAGTCTCAAGACAACCCTTGAGGATGCCGGACGCAGTCTCTGGCGAAAACGTCGGGGAACTACAAGCCTCAAGACCACGGCCAACAGCACGGAAATCTTCAACAAGATCATCATAATAATAAAACTGTTAATGTTTTATATGATTTTCATATTTATTAAAATAAAAATTCGTAACAGCTGTTTCAGTACTTTATATCTTCTTCCAGACGAATTTTATCATGGTTACTAATTAATTTTGTCATTATATACTGTAGAAATATAATAAAAAAATTAATTTGTAATCATGATAAAATTCGTCTGGAAGAAGATACAAAGTACTGAAACAGCTGTTACGAATTTGTATTTTAATATATATGAAAATTATTAAAAAACTTTGTCTTATTTTTATTTGATTAACATAAATAGTTTTATTTTTATAACTAACTAACTCACTGGCACTATCGAACCCGGAGATTCATGGCCGCGCGGATATAAGCTATCCATGCAACCCTAACCTGAGCTAATGTTTTCCAATCATTCCCTGTATAATCTACTTCCCTGAAATCATAATTAATGTTATTCTCCCACCTTATTCTTGGTCTACCAACTGGGCGTTTTCCCTCTGGTTTTCCTACAAGAAGCTTCCATGCAGCTATTTCATTCTCCATTCGTGCCACATGTCCTGCCCATCGCAGTCTACGAGACTTAACTGTTCTCATTATATCTGGTTTCCTATAAAGACCACGTAGTTCTCCATTCACCAGTCTGTTCACCTCTATTTGGTCCAAAAATATTCCTAAGAACTTTATTCTCAAATATTCGCAATCTCCTTTCCTACCTTAAAGTAAGAGTCCATGTTTCGCATCCATATAATATAACTGGTAGAACAATAGTTTTATATATTTTCAGTTTAACATTTTTTGAAAGGAGTTGGGATGTCTAAAGTCTCTGCAATGCATAATAGCACCCATTTCCAGTATTGAGTCTATGTTTATTTTTTAATTATGTAATATCTTTAATTCTTTATTTTTAAATGTATGCTTGCAATATGAAACGATAACACTAGATCAGTATACCTGTTAGGTTTTCAACTATGGACTTAAAGTCCGAGGGACTATATCAAGTGTAAGACTTTTAGACATTTTTGTATATTTTTATGTTAGGTTATTATGACTGTGTGATAATAGTTAATGTGTCTCTTTTTTAATGTATTATTTTCCATTTTCGTTTTTTTTGTCAGTATTTTCTTATAAGTTCTTTATTATGTTTTTATTTTTCACTGAAAAAACTAGTTTATTTTATTCTGAGTATTTTCATTACTTGCTATTTATTTCTATAAGAATATAACCCATAAATATCAAGTAAAGATCCATGCACTGTGCCTGAATCAGTGTGGCATGTATGGCATTCTCTAAATAAATGGAGAATCCTGCTCGATTGAGCAACAGGCTTGCCGCCGGGCCGAACGCTCTCTCGACGAGCGAGTGGGCGTGTTATGTCTTCCACCCAGAAAATTGGATAAACCTGGGTAGATTTCAGGACAAAACGCGGAAAATAAGAACAACACTTATTCAGGAATAAATAAATATGTTAGCAAATTGCAATGCCATTAATTCTTAATAATTCTACATAACTAAGTTAATGTATAATGTAATTATATTGATATCTAATTGTAATATTATTGTTTTCTTTTTAAACATCAACAGCACGTACGGCTTACTGCCCGTGCGATCCATATTTGTAAATAACTGTGGCGTGTCATACCTCCACTCTGACTTAACAATATGTGGCGAATGAACCACCTTCACTGCTACTGCTACCTTCCGGGATCATTGGGTTATGACTATGCTGTACTTAGTAACGTGTTCCTGATATCTAAAGAAGTTATTAATGAGAAAACAGCCTGCCTCGGGCCCATAGAAGGCGGCTAACAATTCATCTTTCTTTTCCAGTTGAACGTGCATATAAATATAAATACTGATTATAAATTGCATAAAATGAAATAACTTCGTTACAGGATAGAGAACAATGATTACTCTTAAATAACAACAAGGGGCGTAATATAAAAGTTAAGCTTTTAATGAAAAACAAGTGTTGATTGTAAAAATAAAGTAATAAATGAATAACAAAAGATTGATCTTCGATCAATCGATCAGACATAGATAATAACAAAGTATAACTAAATAAATAACATACCATACAAACTGTCACACTCATACATGTCCAAACTCCATTGGAATTCCTTTTTCCATGCTTGATTGGACTAATTCAAATCCGACCATTCCTCGGTCACAATCTACTTGTTTATCTTATAAATCACCATGTTAACTTTGCCGATGCATGGTGCACTTAAGCTGGATTCGGATACTGAATCCACTTCTACACAACATAACGCCACTTGCTAGGCCGATCGAATGATAAGGTTCGTTGAGATTACCAAGCATATAAAAGGTTCGCGAGTAGAGGGGATGTGCGCTATAAAGATGCGCGGAGGAAAGGGTAAAAGGGAAGGGGTAGCCACACGGAACAAGGGACATTGGCAGGCTTCATAAATGTTCTGGAGGAGTACAAAGATGAGTAACTGAACCGGAAAAAGGTACTTTCGGTTCATAACATTGTATGTATCTTACCTTTAGTTTAATAAAGTCCTTATGTATGTATGTGTTTCACTGTGAAACATTAAAAAACACAACGCCCTAAGCTTGAGTCCACCCAGCTTTTATATGCCAAGGAATACAACTACAGATGTACCCCTTGTCCTCCAAGTAGAAGAGCTGTTTTCTGAGTGATTTTCTAAGCTCACATATATGTATATTGAGCTCCAAACAGTTTATCATTATTAGCTAACCAATACGGCACTTAAATCATTTTTTAAAAACATGTCACTTATCCTCTAACCGCCTCATTTAATGTTAAATATCCGATTACATTCGCCCTTGTATTTTTTGCTTTCCTAATTCAAGTCCGGTTTTGCAAAACTGCATTCTTCAAGTTTGTACTTCCTTCTAGAAACTCATTGAAACATGACTGGATAAATGAACAGCCGGAAACTCCCCACAGTCATTCAAAAGATCACTTCCGATGTGTTTATATTTACATCTGTTTTTCATTAACGGAACTAATTATTCCCATTTAAATAAAAGTGTAAAGTTACGAAATTTGTTTTGCAAGATGTGTGTATAAACGTACAGCAGTATAAATTATGTTCAGTGCAGTTTTGTTTTTCTTTTTTCATTTTCTAAGGAATACAAGATAAAGAAGATAAAGATATATATTTATTTCTATGGAATTCCATTTTTGCCATCGAATTTTAAGTACGAATTGAGGTAAATATAATCTAACTATATTTATTAGCCTTGCTTGCTGAGACTCTTGATGTCCCAACTCCTTTCAAAAAACGTTAAACTGAATATATAACTATTATTCTACCAGTTATATTATATGGGTGCGAAACATGGACTCCTACTTTAAGGGAGGAAAGGAGATTACAAGTATTTGAGGATAAAGTTCCTAGGAAAATGTTTGAACCAAAGAGAGAAGAACAGACAGGTGAATGGAGAAGACTACATAACTATGAACTACATGGTCTTTATAGGAAGCCAGATATAATAAGAACAGTTAAGTCTCGTAGACTGCTATGGGCAGGACATGTTGCACGTATGGGGAATGAAAGACTTGCATGGAAGCTTCTTGTAGGAAAGCCAGAGGAAAAACGCCCAGTTCGTAGACCAAGAATGAGGTGGGATAATAACATTAACTATTATTTGAGGGAAGTAGATTGTACGGGGAATGATTGGAAAGCATTAGCTCGGGATAGGGGTGTGTGGAGAGCTTGTGTCCGCGCGGCCATGAGTCTGCGGGTTCGATAGTGCCAGTGAGTAAGTAAGTAGTAGTAGTAGGACTTTATTAGACAAAAAGTAAGATATTTACAATATTATTTACAAATATGGGTCGCACGGGCAGTAAGCCGTACGTGCTGTTGACAGTCCGTTACAATAAAGTAATAATTGGTACTAGTGTAAAGAAAAATAAACAAGAAAAACAGCAATAACATTACAATTACATAAAGAAAACACAATAATATTACAATTAAGTAATAACACAATAGCATTATACACTAAAAAAACATTAACATTACAATTACATAAAGAAAACACATTAATATTACAATTAAATAGTTACACAACAGCATTATACACTAATTAATTTATATATAATTGTTACTAATTAATGGTATTGCATTTTGATAACATATATTTATTCATGAATGAGTGTTGTACTTATTTTTCGCGTTTTGTCCAGAAATTTACCGAGGAGTAAGTAAGTAAGTAAGTAAGTAAGGCTTGCAAATGTTTGGTCTTCTCTAAGAACATTACACATGCATTACTTTATAATGATCATGAGTACTAACATGCGTTTAAATTACTACCTGCAATGGAACAACTTTTGTCTTTGTCGTTTTTCTATCCCAGACCAGTTCAGTACAAATTAAATAATCAACTGTTAACGTTACGAAAGACCAAATGGCAATGCTACACTGGGCATTACTGATTTTAGCGAAAAAAACATAAAAGTCTTCGCTCAGTTTCACATCCCTAATGCATTGCACGAATATTAGACCAGTACTAACCGTCAATAAAAATATAAGCATTTCTGTACACTTTAGAACCCAAGCCTATCTAATAGGCTTAATCAATTGTTAGTTGTTAATTTAGGCCTAAATTTGAATAACATTATGAAAAATGTATTAACTCATTCGCTTCAGGTTTGAGTGCTCAATGCATTTTCCCAGAAACCGGATTTAAATTACCGTAAATTATATTCTCTATATTCAGATATTCAAAACAAACCAAATATAACGGTACTTGTGATCACAATAAGGGCGAAGGCAAAAACACATTCCTCTACTATTCATAAATGTTAACAAAAGCTTGTTCTGCTAAAGTGTGTACAAAATATTGCAAAAATATATAACAGCAGAGCTAAGCGAGTGTACCTCGTCTTCTGAGTTGAAGGCCATTTAACTGCCGGCGAGTCTACCTCGTCTTTTGAGGGAATGAGTTAATGACGAATGACTCGAGGTAATTTCCTAAATCACGAAGAAAGCTAATTAGTTTAATGGACCTTTAGATTTGAACACAGAGTAGCGAGTCTCAAACACTGGAGTTTAAACCAACTTTCAGACTGTCCTCACTCCGCAACTTGAAAGATCTATTACGCTATTCCAGTATATTATGGATGAATGGAATGAAGTCTACTCTACGATGATACGTGAGTTGCAGGTCTTATTGCGGGTCCAGTATACTAGGTTGTTCTCTCATGACCCATTTCGCCATTTTTTGGTTCAGCCCGTGGCCGCAAAGAGGTACTACAATCCTCCCTTGGTCCCTTCTGCCATTTGGGACCAGGCTTGGAATCACGAGCCAATACTCTGGTGGGTCCCACTAGATCCCCGCAATTACTTCCAATACCTGTGAGTGCCAATCAAACTATTTTTTTCCTAACAAAGAGGTGAGGTGAAGAGAGAGATGAAATGAAGGGGAGGGAGAGAATGTTGTTAGAATGAAATTCGGGAAACGGGAGAACCCCGAGAAAAATCCGAAAATCCAAGTATGGCCCGCTACTAATATCGCTTTGGAAGTGTCAGGATTCGCACCACGGCCTGAACCAACTTAGTCGGCAGATCAAAATTATTAAGAGCGTGGTAGAGTTTCATTGATGGATAAACACTGAAAATGTACTTACTTAATAGGCCTACTTAATACAGGTTTTCCACTTTACAGCAGTTTGCCTTTGATTCCTGCTTTCCAGAGATTCCTATCTTCCCATTTGTCCATCTTCCATACCCCTCTTCATCATGGCATCATATATTCCCTCATACCATGCTCTTCTATTTCTCCCCCCCTCCTTCTGCCTGGTACCATCCAATCCAACACCTGTTTAGGCCACTGGTCTTCCGACATCCGTTGTACATGTCCATACCACTGTAGAGCTCTCTTTGTTATCATATCGATAACAGTTTCTTGTGCATCCATTTCTTGTCTAATATATGTATTTCGAATATGTTGTAGCCTGGATATTCTCATACTTCTCCTTAATCCATCCATTTCTGTCGCCAAGATTCTTTTCTGCATCCTTTCATTTATTGTCCAGCTTTCTGATCCATATTTAAGTATACTTTCTATTATTGTCTGTATAATCTCTTTTTTCGTTTTTCTGGTCAAATTTCTATTCCATAAAAGACCATTCAGGGATCTAATCGCCTTCCTTGCACAATTTACTCTGTTAATAATATCTTTTTCACAAGTACCAGATTTATCTATTATAGATCCAAGATATTTAAATTCAACACATTTAAATATCATATTATTTATTTGTAGGTCTTCTGAATTTGCTCCGATTACTATTCTGTTTTAATATAATTTATCTTCAGTCCACCTACCTCAAATGCATCGACCAACTTTCTATTCATATATTCTATATATTCTTTATCTTGTCCTATTATAATCTGGTCATCAGCGAATAATAAATTGTGCAGTAAATTGCCATTAATGTTGATTCCCATTCCCCTACAACATGACTTATTCCATTTTATTAATACATCTTCTAAATATATCTTGAAAAATGTTGGTGACATCCCGCATCCTTGTCTTAATCCTTTTGTTACATCAAATTCTGAGGATACTCTATTTCCAACCTTAATACTTCCTTTACATTCATACATTCTCACTGAAAATGTGATTATTAAAATCTAAGACACTCTGCATACGGCAATACAATCAAGACTTAGGATAATGGACATTTGAAAACGGAACATCTGTCATACCATATTTCTATGGAATTCTTTTCCGTGACTGTGGTATTTATTGCAGTACAATTCGGACCATCTTCCCGTTAGAATAACGAACAACTGTATTGAGCATTAAGTTTGATGCGAGGAAGAGTGAGTTGGCATAAAATACCTCAATGCAGTGAAGTACACATTACTGCAATTAATCTTAATTTTCCGTAACATGTACGTACCGTAATCCAGGGGAACTACGTGACAGAATTCTGATCGGATGCTTACTGGATCTTCTGGATATACGTTATAATATTCCAGTAGAATTGCATATTACCGAGTGAGCTGCCTCATGCGGAAGAGTTTGATACACGAATTAGGGACATTTCAAACCCAGGCTCCGACCAAACTGTCTGAGAGGTTTTATTTTGATTTCTCTTAGCCTTCAAGACATATGTAGGGATGAAAATGCATTACAACTACCCATTTCACTATAATAAATTCACTGGCACAATCGAACCGGCAGGCGTTTGGCCGCGCAGACATACATATCTGTCTTCCAATCATCCCCCGTAGTTTATCCGTCCCAAAAATCATAGTTAATTTTATTATCTCACCTCAATCTTGGTCTACCGACTGGGAGTTTTCCCTCTTGTTTTTCTACAGGAAGTTTCCGTGCCACTCTTTCATTCCCAATTCGTGCTACATGTCCTGCTCATCGCAGTCTATGAGACTTAAATGTTTTTAATATATCTGGTTTCTTATAAAAATAAGAATTTCACAGTATCATTAATCTAAAATGGAATCAGTTTTCCTGGGTGAGGTTTTTATCGGAGTTTTTCTTCACCTGCAAGACAAATGTCAGGAAAACTTTAAGGCCCAAACGGTCCCCGAAATCATATGGCCATCGCAATCATCATCATTCATATTCATCTTAGGTTAAGCTTAGGATTAGGGACTCTCCTGCCGCACCACTATCATCATCATCACCACCCATAATATCATCGGGGCAACGTAACCCCGCCTTCCAGGCGCCCCAACCTCAGAAGTGGGTTACAAGTACGCCATGCCAGGAGAGAAACCAGGAATGTCGAAAGACAACCTGGGGCATTTGAAAAAAAATATATATATATATATATATATTGTTTCAAATAAAGTTCAGTTCATTTAAAATGCAGTCATTTTTTACGTATAACGTATATTAACACTACCTTTCGGATATTTTTTGTATATACAATGTATATAGTATAGTCTACAGAAGGCAGTGGTTTTACTTCCCACACGCGTGTTTGTAATATGTAGTATTACCGTATAGTTATTTTATTACAGTATAGCTTTTCAACCCCGAAATGTAGGAAGTTGAACTTTCAATCCTGGTCGCCATTGCTGTAAGTACGACAAAACTCACTATCGCGTTAAAAATAACATTCTGTGCAGTTAGTAATAACAAAAGAAAAGTCTAATAAAATGTCTAATAAAATGTCTAATAGCTTAAGAATTCAAGTAGAAAATAGAGACAGTTGAGGTTAGAACACCACCAAACTATAAAGAGGGATCACCATTTAATTTTTCGTCACTGAAGCTATTTCAGGTTCCATAATATAATCAGTATTATTATTTTAGCACTCTTGAGAGAAAATCTAGCTTTTTTACTACTCCCTCAGCATTTTTTAAAGTCCTTTTGGGATTTTTAGCTCTTAATGATAAAATGTAGAACTAAGTAAAATACTTTTTTAGTGTTACAAATTCTTTAACGATCATTATGAGATTACAAAATATCATTGGCTCCGAAAGATGCACAAATGTATCATTACATCTAGATCGCTTCTTGCGGTAATGAAAAATCACTACGTCAGAATGAAAATATTCAGTAAATTGAGATCATGGTCTTCATATTAAAAATACCTAAATACTTTTCTAGCACCTGGAATAACGCAAATATAATTCAAGAAAAACACGAGTATTTTCAGATGATGTAATTTAGCCTTCCAAGCGCCCCAACTTAACAAGTGGATTACAATTCCGCCATGGCAGGAGAAAATACCAAAAATGCCATAAAGACGATAAAATAAATAATATTTAATACTTGAATTGTGAACTGGATAATTAAGTTCCTGTTCAATTCATCTTCCGGGCTGAATGATCGTGGTCCAGTTTGTTGAAACACAACATTTCGTCTACTACAACGGTAGACATCTTCAGAAGATTTTGCGGGCCCTCTATGAACTGCTCAACTGTCGACTGCCAAACTATGTTTTCGAAGTGTTCAATACAGCCTAGACTCGCGTGTTATTCGACTCAGCCCCATCCCTTCCTTTTCTTTTTATCGGAGTTCGCTTATTTTTTTAACCCTTAAATTAGTAATGTATTCTTTTGGATATATCGGTCGTCGGGTAATTTAATATTTTATATAAATCAGAACCCTCAGGGGGTCCTCATCTAGGGGATATGTGGATGGCGACCACAAGGTGCCCAAGCCGAGCAAAACATTTCTTCCACTTACTTGTGTTTTGCACTCTTTTAACTTTACTATCTAACCTCTCTTGGTTAACTCTTGTTTTTTCGACCCCGACGCTATTAGGGCATCCGAGGGCTAGGGAGTCTTTCCTTTCTTCCATTTCTTCTTTCCATTATTTTCTTTTCTTCTCCAGAAAAGCCTGACCAGAGGCTGTAAGATGGCAGCCCCATCACTGGTCTTGCCTTCCTTTGGCCAGCAACCAATCGAAGGGACTATTATTATGCTTTCAAGTCTTATACGAGAATTTTCCGGAAGAAGCTGGAGGGAACATTTTCTATAGGATCGTAACAGGCCTTGGCCTGATACTTGGAAGGAAGAAGATATAAATCAGAAACCACTTAAATGTGTGTCTTAATTATACAATATACCTAATAATAGCGGTTATACAAAATTTCGTTTTCACTGCGGTCCGCCACATTCAAATAACTAATAGAAGAAATTCATATTTTGCCAATTTAAGGGTTAAGTTCTTCTGAGTTACTGATACCGGCCCTGTAGTCTTTGATTAATAGAAAGACATGATATTTCTATCACATTAGTATCAGTTTAATTGGGTGTTGACTGAAAATTAGAGACCTAATTAAGTTTATCGTGATGTTTTGTGTCGAAATTGTAATTAGCGGTTATATTACTTGGTTAATACGTTTCAAAATGTTGCAGCATCCTATTCCCATTATTTAATTAGTGAATCAAGAATACATTTTGAAACCATCAATGAAAGTCGAAATATTGAAACACTCGTGACTTGTAAAATTACATAGCATTAAAGAAATGCCGGCGCATGCCTTCTACTCCGCTTATTGTATAATTGAAGTTTACGTACCATGTAATTAACATACGTCCGACAACTGCAACAACTATAAAACTAGGCTTATATTTAATTCATTTAATAGGCTGTTCCTAAGAATTCAATGGAGTCGATGGATTTTTAGGTTGCAAAAATCCAAGGGAAAAGTCCTCCGGGAGTGAGTTGAAACCGCGGGTTCCGAGTCTGAAGATTTTCGGGCTCGTAAAAAAACTTCAAGTCTAAATAAAAAACCTCAGAGCTAAATTTAACTGACCTTCGTCCATCCGAGTAATACTTTATTTTCCTACTAGACGTCGCCTTGAGTGGATTTACTAACCACATGTACCTCGTACGGGAATAAATGTAACTAAAAATTAGTGTGGTTAAGAAACTATGTAGACTTCAAAAAAGCATACGATTCAATTAAGAGGGAGAAGTTATATAGTATCCTGCTGGAGTTCGGAAGTCCTAAAAAGTTAAACTTATACGAATGTGTATTCACGTAGACTTTCACGGCCGGAATTGCTATGATTATCTTGAAGAAGATTTTCGGGCTGTAGGCCGTGGTCGTGAGGCTTGTAGTTCCCCGACGTTTCGCCAATGACTGCGTCTGGCATCCTCAAGGGTTGTCTTGAGCTCCAAGACAACCATTGAGGATGCCAGACGCAGTCTTTGGCGAAACGTCGGGGAACTACAAGCCTCACGACCACCTCAAGACAACCCTTGAGGATGCCAGACGCAGTCTTTGGCGAAACGTCGGGGAACTACAAGCCTCACGACCACGGCCTACAGCCCGAAAATCTTCTTCAAGATCATCTTATACGAAGGTGTTTAAATGGCACAAAGAGTAGGGTGTGTGTAGGCAAACAGTTTTTGGACACTTTTAAAATCCAGAATGGGTTGAAGGAAGGAGATGCACTATCTCCTCCACTATTCAATTTTGTATTAGAGCATGCCATCAAATCTTTAGAGGATGAGGAAGGGCTATAACATGGTATTAATAAACTGTTAGTTTATGCTGATGATGTATTACTATTGGCCGATAACGAGAAGATACTAAAGGACAACACGCACACACCATTGAGTAACACTAAGGAATTAGGACTGGAAGTAAATATCAATAAAACTAAATATATGGTCACACATAGAAATACATTAGGCCTATATAATGGAAACGGACAGCTAATGACAAACGAGGGAAATTTTGAGGAAGTGGCTGAATTCAAATACCTAGGAACAATAATCACAAATAGGAATGAGATGCACAAAGAAATTAAACATAGGCTCAATTCTGGAAATGCGTGCTATTATGCATTACAGAGACTTTTGATGTTCCAACTCCTTTCAAAAAACGTTAAACTGAAAATATATAAAACTATTATTCTGCCAGTTATATTATATGGGTGCGAAACATCGACTCTTCCTTTAAGGGAAGAAAGGAGATTACAAGTATTTGAGAATAAAGTACTTAGAAAATGTTTTGACCAAAGAGAGATGAACAAACAGGTGAATGGAGAAGACTTACATAACAATGAACTACGTGGTCTTTATAGGAAGCCAGATATAATAAGAACAGTTAAGTCTCGTAGACTGCGATGGGCAGGACATATTGCACGTATGGGGAATGAAAGACTTGCATGGAAGCTTCTTGTAGGAAAGCCAGAGGGAAAACGCCCAGTTGGTAGACCAAGAATGAGGTGGGAGAACAACATTAACTATGATTTGAGGGAAGTAGATTATACAGGGAATGATTGGAAAGCATTAGCTCAGGATAGGGATGTATGGAGAGCTTATGTCCGCGCTACAATGAACCTACGGGTTCGATAGTGCCAGTGAGTGAGTAAGTAAGAAACATCCCACTAGGTAAGCACACGTGTCCTGCAGCGGGACGAACGGATCAATCAACAATTCTATAAGATCAATCTTCTTATCAACTGCATTGGTTTCTTTTCTCTCAAGTGTTTGCTAATAACATTAAAAGAAAAATTATACTCTCAGCCATTCAAGCTATATGATCTGTTCATCTCAAATTCCCTAAAAATATTAGAATAACGATATACATAAATGTTGTCCTTAACATCATGGTCACATCTCCCGAACGGAATGTATACTTAGCAAAAAAAAAAAAAGAATGAGCCGCTTCAAATAGCAAAGTCTCTGTTATGGCCCACTGCGCATGCTCGAAAAGCTAAAGCTGTGGTTCACGAGGTAACGCATTGTTAGTTGTTTTAAATATGCTGTATTTGGTTTTAATTGTCTTAAATAGTTTAAAAAAAACAGTGAAAGAGACATGTTTCTAGATATTTAAGAGTGTTCGACAAATGCAATATTACTCAACTTGCGACATTTTAAATAAAGTTCAACTCTCGTTCATAGTAAACAAAACTACTACTATCTGACGTTCGAGTAGCGTAGATCGTTAAACCACTTACAAAAACTTGAAATTTATATGAGAGCCAGGGTTCGAATCCTTCTACAATGTTTTGTTTTTTTATTTGTATTTTCGCAAAAAAAACATCCTATAACATTTAATTCTTGCCACGTAATCTATGTCCACTTTACACTACATTAAGTATTATTCCTGCCTTCGTAAACTCTATAACACTATTTAGCTACCAATATAAATTTAATTGTGTGTGCAGTGCCACGTTTTAATTAATATGTTATAAATGTATGTATAAAATATAATATACCTTCATATATTTATGTGTGTCCACCGCTGTGGTCTAGGGGTAGCGTGCTGCCTTGTCACGCACGCAGCGGGCCCGGGTTTGATCCCCGGTCGGGACAGTTTTTCTGGGAGAGGTTTTTATCGGAGTTTTTCCTCACCTGTAAGACAAATGTCAGGAAAACTTTAAGGCACAAAAAACGGTCCCCGAAATCATATGGCCATCGCAATCATCATCATTCATATTCATCTTAGGTTAAGCTTAGGATTAGGAACTCTCCTGGCGCACCATTATCATCATCATCACCCATCATATCATCGGTGCAACGTAACCCCGCCTTCCAGGCGCCCCAACCTCAGAAGTGGGTTACAAGTACGCCATGCCAGGAGAGAAACCAGGAATGTCGAAACACAAACCTGGGGCATTTGGAAAAAAATATATATTTATGTGTTTATTTATTTATTGTTAGTGAGGAAAAAATGTTCACCCTTCAATTAAAATATGTCCATCGCTGTGGTATCGAGGTAGCGTGCTGCCTTGTCATGCAGCGGGTCCGGGTTCGATCCCCGGTCAGGGCAGATTTTCTGGGTGAGGTTTTTATCGGGGTTTTTCCTCACCTGTAAGACATATATCAGGAAAACTTTAAGGTCCAAACGGTCCCCGAAATCATATGGCCATCATCATCATCCTTATCATTATCATCATCATCCTTCACCGGTGTGGAAAGCAACGGGAATCTACCACAACTACAATTCCCTAGTAAAGCTGCAAGCATAGCATGAAAATGCTATGATTGCAGTGAAGGACCTGCCTTCGGGCAGAATTACTATGGATGGAATTAAAATATTTAGTTTATATGTCAAGTCCAGCATAATAATAGTCCATAGATGATGGACAACAGCAACTACAACAACAATAATAATTTTAATAATAATAATAATAATAATAATAATAATAATAATAATAAAAATAATAATAATAATAAAAATAATAAAAATAATAATAATAATAATAATAACAATAATAATGGGATGTATCAAAGGATGTGAAGAATGCAATTACCTGGAGATCAAAATTAACCCAAAATATTCCCAAGAAAATTATATCAAATATAGAATTCAAAAAGGCAGATCGGTAATAACAATGTTTCACGGAGTTTTATGGGATTAGAACATAAGAATAGATACCAAATTAGAAATTTATAAATCCATAATTCGAAGCACGCTAATATACGGTGCAGAAACTTGGCATCTGAATAAAATTTTGAGATTAAGGCTTATGTCTACTGAAATGAACTGTTTCAGATGCTCAACTTGACATTCGAAATTGGGAAAAAAATCAGAAATACAATCATCAGACAGGTCCGAAATGCAATATTAGATTTTGTGAGATACAGACAACTAGAATGGTATGGTCATAGATATAGGATGCCAGAGAAAAGATTACCTAGACAAGCTTTGGAATGGATTCCAGTTGGAAAAAGAAAGAGAGGTCGATCTAGATTTAAATGGATGTATGATGTAAGAAGAGGTATGAGGGGGCTAGGTCTGGAAGAATTTGAATGTGAAGATAGACAAGAATGATGAAAGAAGATAAAAATGTAAAACGTTTTGGGCACAGGATGATGTTTTATTACATTGTAAACCTGTTTATAAATAAATTAATAATAACAAAAATAGTAATACTTCCAAATAGTTAGTACATTTTTTAAAGAATGTAAATATAACACAATAGAAAGCATTTAAACATTAATAAAAAATAACCTCACCGGGAATCGAACCTGTAACCTCTTGCATACGAACCAGGCCACTAAGCGTTCGCGCTGCCTCGTCGCCTTTAAAAATGCAAGTCATGATTCAGTTTCCATTTTGTTTCTTTGGTTATTAATGAGTTGAATTGTAAAACAAGTTATGTACTCTGCCACGAATCATAATAAATTACTTGTAAAAGCGGTCACTTTAAAAACATGTTTTCAAACAGCTGTAGAACGGAAACGGTAAGTTTTCGGATATGGTTTCCAATTCTGAATATTCTCAACTCAGTCTCCTCTACAAGTCCTAGAAGTTTGTAAAGGGAATTTTAAAGCACCCTGTAGAATACAAAAAATTGTAGAGTATAAAATAAACATTGACACGTTTGTAGATACGAGGGCGGATCGGAAAGTAACGGACAATAATTTTTTTCTGCCTTGGTATTGCAGCTAGAATGTTGAAATTTCACAGAGATAGCCTATAGTTTGAAGTTTTCACTACAGATGGTATTTTTTTCTCAGGTGCACCTCTTGCGAGAGAAGCTTGAACTATGCAACGAAGATGGCGCGCATGCTACAGTCGTCCACAGGGCGGATCGGAAAGTAACGCACAATAATTTTTTTAAAAGTTTAATATTAAAAAAAAGGAAAAAAATCACAAATGAACTTACATCTTTTACCTACTTTTCGACATGGTCACCAACTTTCTCAACACATTTTTCCCATCGTGTTACCAGTTTCAATATGCCCTGTTCGTAGAAGTCCGTTTGGTTGGAGTGTAGCCATCTGCGCACTGCTGATTTCACTTCCACATCTGTCTCAAAGCGTTTGCCGGCCAGGAATCACTAAGGCGAATCACGTGGCGAATCACTAAGGTTCACGCGTCCCTCTTGGAAGAATGTGCACCACCTGGAGATATTGCTACGGTCCATACAATCATCCCCATACACGCCACGCATGTCCCTGTGAATTTCACTGGGTTTATGCCCTTTGGCCCACAAAAATCGAACAACACTTCTCTGTTCCTCACAGGTGGACGACTGTAGCATGCGCGCCATCTTTGTTGCATAGTTCAAGCTTCTCTCGCACCTGAGAAAAAAATACCATCTGTAGTGCAAACTTCAAACTATATATCTGTGAAATTTCAACATTCTAGCTGCAATACCAAGGCAGAAAAAAATTATTGTGCGTTACTTTCCGATCCGCCCTCGTAATTCACTCATATTAGTAGTACTACCCAGGAGTCGGCGGAGTAATACATTATGCAAGATTGTTTACTGTAGAATTGGAATTTAGCTCGGTTACAGTATAACCAGCATTGTTATGGTGAATTAAAAGAGACCTATAGTAACAATTGTTTGATAATAATTACTATAAAACTATGGTAACAAATATGTTTGGAGAATGATTATTTCACAATTAATTCGCATACAGATATATTCTGTAATTCGGTTTAATGAGGCAATTGTGTTTCCGTAGCAGTGGTTCTAGAAGTTTATTAACGAAAAAGGAAATATACAATAAAGAGAGTCTGGGTTTAGAAGTGAAATATATTATTAAAAGAGGATGAACAAGGTAAACTTTTTAAATACTCTTAAAAGTGAGTTGGTATAAGGTAAATGTCACAAAAATTAATTTCATTGTACCGTAAAATATAAGCAATTTGGCATGTTAAATAGATAAATTATATAAAGTAAATTTTCAAAAATATTCTTACCCTATAACCTAAATAAGCGTGAATCTTTTTATAATATTTATTGTTGTACCATTTTGATCGTACGTTGTTGTACATCAATATCCTTGTCAAAGAAGTTAATTTGCGGAGATATCTCTCATTACGAACAGGACGAGGAACGATTATCAACAGGAAGAGGTACGATTATCGATCTATGAGTTAAATGGTCAAAACATTATTTTACTTTTAATTTACTTATTACGTAAATTCTGGAATTATAGTGCAGATGATTAGCTAGTGTTTTACATTCTTTTATCATGCGCGTATAACTGTGTCATTTTTTGTTCTAGTGTTTAATGGAATATTATAGAAGATAGCCGTAAGGTAAACCAAACGTACAAGACATCCTGAATTTCTGGTGGTAAATACTGGCAGGACACACAATAAATTAACAGTTTCCTTCGTCAATTCGGAGAGCTTCTAATTGAAAACGTAGTGCTTCAACCTCATCTACTGAAGATCGTCAATTCAGGCAGCATTTCAAATGTCTAAACCCTATACAGTTCCTTACAATTTTACTAGACTTAAGATTCATATATGCATTATAGGGGAACAATATTTAGAAGAGAGTAAAATATGT
The DNA here is from genome assembly GCA_030220185.1 of Diploptera punctata. Taxonomy (NCBI): domain Eukaryota; kingdom Metazoa; phylum Arthropoda; class Insecta; order Blattodea; family Blaberidae; genus Diploptera; species Diploptera punctata. The sequence continues at coordinate 138,771 of JASPKZ010007618.1, forward strand.
CGTTCTTAATATTATAGATTTTATCTTTAACATCAATAGAAAATATTGTTAAAATAATTCGTTACAATTTTGATTTCACAACATGCTGTATTCAGTGCTAAAGAAACTTCATAAACTTGTTTAACGGCCTGACATTAGAAGCAAAGCCAATTGTCATCGAACAATTTCACATCAGATTAAATTGTAGGTTTTCAAAGTAGTACATAATTTCATAAGTACCTAATTTATGACACTGACTCTATCACAACACAAAACATAACTTCTATACTAATGTGTCTGTTATTCTCCCTTACCTCGGATTCCACAATGGGAAGGATCCATTGAAGTTTAATTATTTTCTGGTCTCTAGGTTCCTTAACAAAATATGCTTCAATGAAGGTTAACTATCTGCTCCCAATAATTGTCGGTTTATTTTAGAAACACCCTGTATAATTAATGAGGCATTATACATCATATAAGGGCTTACTCTCTCAACTGAAAAAACCAGGTAATTTTAACATTTTTAGATAGAAAGTTAAAGATATCATCTCTAATACTTAAAGAATTTTAAAATATGCTCAAAATAAGATTAATGGAGGAATATGAATATATATATATATATATATATATATATATATATATATATATATATAGTATGATAAGAAAAATAAATGCCTGGACGGGATTCGAACCCGGATCTCTGAGTCTGTACCTCAGCGTGATATCCATTACGTTACGAGGTACAGACTCAGAGATCCGGGTTCGAATCCCGTCCAGGCATTTATTTTTCTTATCATATCATATTAAGTTTACATTGCTCAATGTTAAACATTTAATTATAACATATATATATATATACATTATTTCCTCTCATCACAACATTTGTGTGTAAATGCTATGCAACATATAAAGTCAATGTTCATAAAACAAACACATTATCATCTCTATGTGCACGCATTTGCTGGATACTTATTTTAAACACCAATTTCTTGGTTAAAATATTGTAGGATTTTTTTGTGACAATTTAAAATAGAAAGTTTTATTACACATGTCGTTATGCATTATTTAACTACTCACTTAATTATATTATTTTTGGTCTGGACATCTTACCTCAATATTAATGTTGATTTGTTCTTGAACATGTTTCAAAACAATTCTGTTTTATCTTCAGCTTTCCCAGACTCTGGGAAAGCTGAAGATAAAACAGAATTGTTTTGAAACATGTTCAAGAACAAATCAACATTAATATTGAGGTAAGATGTCCAGACCAAAAATAATATAATTAAAATAACCTCAAAATATAACTTCCTAAAATTAAATATTAACTACTGACTTATTAAAACAACTACAGAGAATTTATTCTTGTTCTAGGGATGGTGTGGAAATAAAGATATAAGCATTGCACAGTGATCTACAATACGAAAAAATCGGCAACAATTTGGAAGTCACTATTAGGTTCCCATGTGTAGTAAGATTTTTTTTTTTTTTTTTTTTTTTTTTTTTTTTGGTTGCGGATGAGCCCATGTAGGACTACGCAAAGTACTTAGAGGCGTTTCCTTTGAGCCCAAATTTCTTTCATTCTTTTGCTATGAGTTTGTTTTCTATCATCTGTCCAAGTTGTTCCAGTTTTTTTCTTCGGTTTGTCCTCTTGGTCATCTTGCCACTTATTCACCTTAATTCTAAATATATCTCTGGTTGGAATATCTTCTTTAGTAATTCCTGCCAATTTTAAGTCCTTTTTGTGTAAGATTATTATTAATATTATTATTATTACTATTTTATTATTATATTAATATTAGTTTTATTATTATTATTATTTATTTTAATATATATTTTCAATCACATACATCTTTCTATGCCTTAAGTTTTATTTTCCTTCTCCACTCGACTCTATCCATCATCTCCATAACCTCCAGTCCTCTTGTTCTCAATCCAGTTCTTATTTCTTGCATTATTATTATTAGCATTAATTATTATTAATATTATTATTATTATTATTATTATTTGTTTATATACAATTAATAATGACAGCAGACCGGGGAAGTCGGGCAGACCGGGCAAACCGGCAGAAGATATTATTATTGTCAATATTATTATTATCATCTTCTTCTTCCTGTACGCATGAAAGCTGGCAGCTTGTTGCGTGTTCATTAACTATAGGTCCGGGTATAGTGATGTCCTTCCATCGTAGTTGTGGTCTTCCTAAAGCCCTTTTCTGCTGATGTATCCAGTCACGTACTTACTTCACTAGTTTACTGTTCTCCATTTTATCTATGTGATCGTTCCAATTTAGTCTTGTGTCATTTATACAGAGGTTTATAGATTCAATTTCACATTCTTCTGTAATAACAGAGCTGCGAATTTTCTCTCTCAGCGATTTTCCTACGATTTTCCTTAAAACTTTCATTTTGGTTGTTTCATTGATTTCTTTTGTTTTTGAGTTTCTGTTCGGCATTCACAACCATATGTTAGAACTGGTCTTATGTAAATTTGATTTGTAAATTCTTACTTTTGTATCTATTCTCAAATTTTTATTTTTCCAAAAAGTATTGTTTACACATCCCGATATTTTGTTTGCATTATTTGCTTGATGGAGGATTTCATCTGTTATTCTGTTGCTACTATTAATTTCTATTCCTAAATATTTGCATTTTATGACCTGTTCTATACTTTTCCCTTCTATTTCACGTCGTGGGTCCTTGGATAATGCAATTGATTCGGTTTTATTTGTTGAGATTTTCATGTTATATTTTGCAGCAATTATTCTAAATTTGTGCAATAGCATTTGCAAATCATCTTCACTTTGTGCAATTAGAACTGTGTCACCAGAATAGTTTATTATCTTCAGCTCTTTGTTACCTATTTTAATCCCTTTTCTAACTTCAACTTTTATTTCTTTGATGATTTCATCCATTATTAGTTTGAACAATATTATTATCGTTATAATATTATTAATATTTGCATTAATAGTATTTGTTTATATACAATTCATAATGGCGGCAGACCGGGGAAGTCGGGCAGACCGGGCAAACCGACTAACCGGCAGAAAATATTATTATTAATATTATTGTTATAATATTATTAATATTTTATTATTATTTGTTTATATACGATTAATAATGACGCCAGACCGGGGAAGTCGGGCAGTCCGAGCTTACCGGGCAAACCGACAAACCGGCAGAATATATTATTATTTTTATTGTTATTATATTATTAATATTAGTATTATTATTACTATATTTGTTTATACACATATTTTCAATCATTACACATATTTCTGTGACTAAAGTTTTATTTTTCTTTTCCACTCGTTTCTATCCATCCTCTCCATAACCTCCAGTCCTCTCACTTGCATCCTTGATGACGATTATTAAATTAAATACATTTTCTACTCTTGTTTGAGTTGTTAAGACAAGTTCATTTACTAGTCCCGATGCCTTTTCCTCTCCTTTAACAATTTCTTTAACATTTCCTGTTCACATTTTCTCCCCTCTAACGAAAAGTAAAAATTTGGATTTTCGTCGTTTTTTTTTTAACTTTTGGATCACTGTGCGCTGGACGATTGGTAGCGGCAATAACGGCTTCATTTGCTGCGGCAGCATATGAGGAACCATCTGGGGCGGTAGCCACGGCGGCAGTCTTAGCGGCCACGGCGGCGACAGGTGAGCAATCCCACGTATTGTCTGTGATATTTTTAATAAATCTTTAGAGCAAATGCCGTGATATTTAATATATAATTAGTTTGATCTGTGAATCTGGCCACATTATCTGATATAAAAGATGCAAAAAATTAAGATGATAATGAAAAAAGTCAGAAGGAAATTTCTCATTAGGTATTTTCTTTCTATTATACAAATATTTGTATATTTTATAACATATTTGTCCTCAAGTTACAATAACTTCTGTTATAATCTTCGTTATTAAAATTCTAAGCTTTTCGAAGACTTGCTTCATCTTCAGGAACTTTCTTGACACTCAAATTATTTATCATCATCATCATCCGGTATCATGGCAGCTGCCGCCGTCTTCCGGAAAACAAACGCCATTCCTTTCTGTCCATCCATTGATCTTCCTCCATCCTCTGATATTCATAGCTGCTTGTACCTCTTCTATCCAAGTTATTTATATATATTTATATATAATCCTGAAGACCAAGTATGTCTTCGAAATGCTTTGAATTTTAATAATATAACGAGGATTGTAACAGAAATGGTTATAGTTGAGGACGACTGTGTTATATAAGGTACAACAATTTTTATAATTGAAGTAATTTTAACCTCGATGGTATTTAAACATGATTAGCAGAAGTATAGATATTTTCTATTAAAATGGTTGTGAATATCTGACTACTTATAAACACAGTTTACAACTTACATGTTACTTTCCCCAGTTTATTATAAAAGTTTATTCCAAAAACAATTTTTAAAAGATCAGTTTGAAGAGGATAATTCAATTTTAAATAAGTTTATATAAAATTGCCAAAACGTAGTATTAAATATGTTAGAATCAAAAGTGTAATCCGTGACTATCTGGAATATACTAATTATAGTGTATGCTACTAGAGTGATATATATACACACACACATATGCAGTCCATCGCTGTGGTCTCATGATAGCGTGCTGCATTCTCACGCAGCGGGTCCGGGTTCAATTTCCGGTCGGGACAACCTCCTGGGTGAGGTTTTTTCGGGGTTTTTCCTCACCTGTAAGACAAACGTTAGGAAGTTCGCGAAAATCATCCGGCCATCATCATCATCATCCTTCACCAGTGTGGAAAGCAACCGGAAGCTACCTCACCTATAATTTATTAGTAAAGCTGCAAAGCATAGCATGAAAATGCTATGATTGCAGTGAACATATGCAGTCCATCGCTGTGGTCTCATGATAGCGTGCTGCCTTGTCACGCAGCGGGTCCGGGTTCAATTTCCGGTCGGGACAACCTCCTGGGTGAGGTTTTTTCGGGGTTTTTCCTCACCTGTAAGACAAACGTTAGGAAGTCCGCGAAAATCATCCGGCCATCATCATCATTCTTCACCGGTGTGGAAAGCAACGGGAAGCTACCTCACCTATAATTCCCTAGTAAAGCTTGAAAGCATAGCATGAAAATTCTATGATTGCAGTAAAAGACCTACCCTCGGGCAGAATTACAATGGATGAATATATATCGAATATTTATTAGTTATACTTTTCTCTATAATTAAACTAGTTAGCTTTTATAAGATTCATGATGTGTTCCGTTGAGGTTTTTTCAAAATTAATATAAAATTATGGAATATTCACCTGAAAGGTCCGTCTCCTCAACTTAATTAATCATTTAACTGTAGCGCTTTCGGGACTTGTCCCATCATCGGCAGGATTCAAAACTGGTCTTCAGTGAAACACCAGTTTTGAATCCTGCCGATGATGGGACAAGTCCCGAAAGCGCTACAGTTAAATGATTAATTAAGTTGAGGAGACGGACCTTTCAGGTGAATATTCCATAATTTTATATTTAACTAGTTAGTGTGAAAATTATTAAATGTAACATTTAAAATGTATTCCTTGGTATGTTTTCAAGACTGCGACAGTCGAGTTAAAGGTGCGGTGCAGCGGCGGGTATCGTAACAGTGAAATCGTGTAGGACTTTGGTGTGTGCATGCGTATGGTGAGGGTGACAGCAGAAATTGGACAACCGTTAATAGTACCTGAATAGGTAAAGTTTATATTGGAATTCTTTATCCTTTTTTATCTTACCAATATTTACTCATAAGTCAATTATTGTTTTAATATATAATTACTTACTTATTAAAGATATGCATAACAACGTAATTAAAACCTTTCTGTTTAGTAAAATGTTCCCTGTGTCAAGTACAAAATGGAACAAATTACTCTAACCTACTCTAACCTACTCTAATATCAAAATATTTTAATAACATTGTTTGAAACATAATATCCAGCAAAGATTGAAGTGCAATCGTAGAGATATAACTGAAGGTGCATGTGAATAATTTTCTATGAATAATAAAATACTTCTGTTTGGCTACCAATTTATTCAGACCTCAGGTAGTGAGATTTTGTGTTTGTTTTATCAAATAAGTAAAAAAAATAGTGAAAATATGTATTTCAATTTCGAACAGTTCTCTGGAAAAATAGGCAATACTGGATGAAAAAAGTTGTTGCATAATTTTGGGTAGAACTACAAAAATATATGTATGCACATTGTAAACTCGGAAATAAATAAAAATTGTTATTACAGTTAACATTATTTTATTATTTTACTATCATCATCATCATCATCATCCTGCCAGGTATTATTCCTAGAGGAACTTACGGCCTGAGAAAGCGGTTTTCATGCCATCTTTTCATAGGTCGACCAAGTGACCGTTTCCCATTTGGACAGTAGTTCATTATTGCCTTGGGGATCCTGGATCTAGCCATTCTTGAGACATGTTCCTTCCAGTTTAGCTGATATCTGGAGATGTAGTCCAGTATTGGTGTCACATTTAGTTCTTGGAGGATTTCTACATTTTTCTTTCGATCCCATTTGGTGTAGCCAGCTGTTCGGCGCATAAATTTCATCTCACAAGCTATTTATTATTTTACTATTACTGTTATTAATTATCGAAGGGAACCAAGACTAACAGCTGCTGGCTTTTAACGAGTGTTGATTCTCTAAAGGATCTAGAGCATCGTTTTCCAACCTGTGGTTCGCGAATTCCCAGGGGGTTCACAAGATATTTCAAGTGGTTAGCCAAATCTTTTCCGTTATGCCGTGTTTCAAGGTTAGCCCCATTATTGTTTCATTCATTTCTGCGGCATTGTCATAATAATAACAACAATAATAATAACAATAATAATAATAACAATAATAATAATAATAATAACAATAATAATAACAAAATAACAATAATAATCAATAATAATAATAACAATAATAATAACAATAATAATAATAATAGTAACAATAATAATAATAATAGTAACAATAATAATAATAACAATAATAATAACAATAATTATTGTTATTATAATTACTATGTTACTATTATTTTATTATATATAATTATTATTATTATTATTATTATATTATTATCATTTTTATTTTTCTCTTATTATTATTATCATTATTATCATTTTATTATTACTATTATTACTATTATTATCATTATTATCATTATTATCATTATTATCATTATATCCATTATTATCATTATTATCATTATTATCATTATTATCATTATATCATTATTATCATTATTATCATTATTATCATTATTATCATTATTATCATTATTATCATTATTATCATATTATCATTATCATTTCATTATCATTATCATTATCATATCATTATCATTATCATTATCATTATCATTATTATTATTATTATTATTATTATTATTATTATTATTGTCGCCCACGGTGGACTAGTGGTTATGCTCCTTGCCTCTGGTCCCGAGGGTCGCGGGATTTTTTAGGACGGAAAAATCCAAGGAGCAAGTCCTCCCGGAGGGACTTGAAGCCGTGGGTCCCGAATCTGAAGATTTTCAGGCTCGTAAAAAATCCTTAAGCCTGAATGAAAAGGCCTCTAAGCAAAATTTACCGAATTTTCCCGTCCTAGTACTATCTTGGTTTCCTAGATGTCAGTATGAGGCGGAACGCTGACCACGGACCACTCAAAATGACATCTATACGAAAACAAGTGTAATTAAATTAGTATGGTTCAAATTCTTCCCTGTAGGCGGAGAGCGCCTAAATCTCTGTAAAGGTAAAACATAGGCTTACAATACAATACAATAAAATTATTATTATTACTATTATTATTATTAATATTATTGATCATTTTAAATTTAAATTGACAGTACAATGGCCTTTGTTATATAGACCAATGCATATCCCTATTTGTGCGAAAAAGTAGTTTTTTCATATGACTATTTAAAAAAAAAAAGATACAGAAACAGACTTAGTGCTGAAAGTTATTTGAGGCTTTATTTAACTTCTGTAGTTCCTGACCTCAAGGCTCTATGACATGGAAACAGGCGCAATCTTCTCACTGAATTCCAAGGAAGAGGTAAGCCGTAACTAGAGTACCTTTTGATTTTAACCGTTAAGGATAAAGTTAATGTTACGTTATTAAACCTTTATTTTGAAATTAAATATAATGCTAGTCTACTTATGTATAGCCAATTTAAATTTCAGTTGTTCACCCAACTCAGATTGTTATGGAAGGGGTTCGCGAGTCGAAAAAGTTTGGGGACCGTTGCTCTAGAGAAAAACAACCTGGATGACAAATTACCTGGTCCTCCAGGCTGGGGTAGTAGCAATCAGTTCTATAGACATAAAATATACACTGGTATAAGACCAAAAGTGAATACAATCGGACTGAATCAATGACGTAGCAGTTAATGAATACTGGATGTTGAAAAATTATGTAATTTCAAGCAAGATTAATACAATACCAATAGCAACTAAGTAATATAAACTAGATATCCTAGTAGTGGCTGAGACTAAGTAGAAATGTTCTGGAATAAAAGTTCCTTGTACAGTAAGAGTACGTACACATATGTAGATTGGTAAAAATAAATAAAAGAACAAGCAGGAGAATCAATATTGATTATGACGACATTGAAGAACAAAATTTAACACTGGACATGCTAATAAGTAGAGTCCGGATGTTAGGCACTTAAAAATTTCAAAATAGGCAGGCAAAAAAGGCACTAAAATTCATTAATATAGGCATTAAAAATTCAAAATAGGCTCTTACAAAAATGGACTACAACGTAAATTTTTACAGCCTTGCGTTAAAATAAAATAGCCCGCATTTGTTATTTCGCCTAACGGGAGTGCATTGAGGGACAAACCATCTACCTGCTAGGCTATTGTCTTATTGCCACTCTTACCCTAAAATATTCTATGAGAGAATTTATAAAAAGAACACTTGAAAAATTTTACACAATGATATGTGTAATGAAGTTTGTTCATTTCAATTGATTTCATTGAAATACTAAGTTAATTTCGAGAAAAAAATGGCAAATAGGCATTTATAGGCATTGTATGCTGAAATAGGCAAAATTAACTTGATGGAAAACAACTCTAGGGTCATCGGTATGAACTTATTTGCAGTGACTTTTACAATATCTATAATAAATAACTATAGGCTTTCTCCTTCGCTTTTTAGTAATAGAAAATTCATCTGACCGCCTTACAAGGGCTGCGCAGATATAGTTGGGTGGTGGGATTGCCACCTTACAGCCTCCCAACTTGCCTCAGCTTTGTTTTTAGGGTGCTTTCCCTTAGGTAGATGGCCTTCTCTTCGGCTCTGAGCTCTACCTGCCCATTATAGCCGCCGAATCTGGAACAGACGCTATGCTGATTTTGGTTCACCCCGGGTATTTCATTTCCCCGGTACCACCTATATTTAGGAGGCATTCCCCTATCCACCACCTGGGGAAGCGCCCGATGGGGGATAATGGATAATGAAATCAAGGGATAAAAGCAGGATACAGACTGCGGAAATGCTATTTTTACGTAATGTGAAAGGATGCACAAGAGCGGATAGAATAAGGAATGAAACTATACGAGAAGAATTAAATATATATATATATGTCCACCGCTGTGGTCTCGAGGTAGCGTGCTGCCTTGTCACGCAGCGGGCCCGGGTTCGATCCCCGGTCGGGGCAGTTTTTCTGGGTGAGGTTTTTATCGGGGTTTTTCCTCACCTGTAAGACAAATGTCAGGAAAACTTTAAGGCCCAAACGGTCCCCGAAATCATATGGCCATCATCATCATCCTTACCATTATCATCATCATCATCATCCTTCACAGGTGTGGAAAGCAACGGGAAGCTACCACACCTACACAATTCCCTAGTAAAGCTGCAAGCATAGCATGAAAATGCCTTCGGGCAGAATTACTATGGATGGATATATATATATATATATATATATATATATATATAATTGAAGATAAAATCAGAGAAAATAATAAGAAATGGACAGAACACTTAATAAGAATGAACAACGAAAGAATACCAAAAAGAACCTTCCTGTATAATCCCAGAGGAACAAGAGATGTTGGTCGACCACGTAGAAGATGGACTCCACTTTTAACTTCGCCGGAACAGGCTGCATAGCCTAAATCTTGTAGTAGAAGAAGAAGAAGAAGAAGAACTATAGGCATTTTCCCTAACATCCGGTTTCTACTAATAAGTGAAAAGTTTGACATAACCAGAGGCCAAGACTTAGGCTGGTATTCAAATCCCAAACTTTGTAGGTCATGCCATCTCCGCCTTCGTAAGCTCGGCTCTTATCTTTCAATTGTTCCCGGAATCGAGAATCGTTGGAGTCTGAGTTGTGTTGAAGAAGCTGTGATTGCGTGAGAAGGCTGTAATGCCGGAAAGGCACGTTCGCGGTGAAGAAAGACACTTCACGTGACGGCACTTGTAATTCACAAGTGGAGCATCACTTGGCACAACCAACTCCTTACACAACTACCTTGTGAATTATTTTACAAGTGTTTCTGTACCTAGTATTCCCTTCATTTCATCCAGCGCTATAAATATTTAAGCAATAGATATAGAGGCTATAATGGGCCTAGCAAATAGTTACCACTTGACCAAACTTAGTTAATTATTTATTGGTGATTTAGTAGAGTAACTGAGTTAGCAAATTAATTTAAATCATTTACATTTATAGTCCATAGTTCTAAGTACTTTTTTTACATTCCGAATGTGACCAAAATGACAATAACGAAACCAGTTTGACACTGAACAACTCAATTTATAATATTAATTATTTAAATAGCTAGATATATATATATATATATATATATATATATATATATTATATTAATAATCCTACTATACCCACTATTATATTTTTATTCTCTTCCCCCATATAATAAAATGTTAAATTAAAATCCCCATATATTGCATAATAAAATAAGCGGAGTGAATAGCATACAGTCAATCCAGTAAAAAAAAAAAAAAATATATATATATATATATATATATACACACAGGAGGAGATACTAAAGGCCAAACACGCACACATTATTGAGTAACACTAATAAATTGGGACTGGAAGTAATTATACATAAAACAAAATATCCATCCATCCATCCATAGTAATTCTGCCCGAAGGCAGGTCCTTCACTGCAATCATAGCATTTTCATGCTATGCTTGCAGCTTTATTAGGGAATTGTAGGTGTGGTAGCCTCCTGTTCATTTCCACACCGGTGAAGGATGATGATGATGATGATGATGATAAGGATGATGATTATGATGGCCATATGATTTCGAGGACCGTTCGGGTCTTAAAGTTTTCCTGACATTTGTCTTACAGGTGAGGAAAAACCCCGATAAAGACCTCACCCAGAAAAACTGCCCCGACCGGGGATCGAACCCGGGCCCGCTTCGTGACAAGGCAGCACGCTATCTCGAGACCACAGCGGTAAAACAAAATATATGGTCACACATAGAAATACGCTATATAATGAAAATGGACAGCTAATAACAAATGAGGGAAATCTTGAGGAAGTGGCTGAATTCAAATAATAGGAATAATAATTACAAATAGGAATTAAATGCACAAAGAATTAAACATAGGCTCAATTCTGGAAATAGCATGCTATTATGCATTACAGAGACTCTAAACATCCCAACTCTTTTCAAAAAACGTTAAACTGAAAATATATAGCCTAAACTATTATTCTACCAGTTATATTATATGGATGCGAAACATGGACTCTTACTTTAAGGGAGGAAAGGAGATTACTAGTATTTGAGAATAAAGTTCTTAGGAAAAATGTTGGACCAAAGAGAGATGAACAGACAGGTGAATGGAGAAGAGTACATGGTCTTTATAGGAAGACAGGTACAATAAGAGCAGTTAAGTCTCGTAGACTGAAATGGTCAGGACATATGAGAAATGAAATATGTGCATGGAAGCTTCTTGTAGAAAATCAGAGGGAAATCTCGGTGATGATGAATTATTTCTCTGAGGTATACATATTAAAATTAAATTGTACAATTTGTCTTGGATATTCTAATTTTTTCACCAATTAAATAACTTGCAACATTTTTTACTATAGTTGCTAGAATTATTAAAAATATGTACAGTATAAGTTTCAATTTATCATATGTTAAAATAGACGATATTAATGACAAAATAAATAAATTTAATCTAAAGTGTGACACTATTAAAAGAACCCTTAAAAACACAAGAAAAGAAACAAAAATTAAATTTTATAATGTAATGGCTGTTCCTGTATTGATGTATGGATCAGAATGTTCGACCATCACTAAAAGACAAGAACAAAGATTGGAAGCAGCTGAGATTAAATTTTTAAGAAATATAGCAGGATATACTCTGCTGGATAAGAAAAGAAATGAATATATGAGAAAGGAACTAAATATTTTCAAACTTACAGACCGAATAATTAAATATAGGAACGCCTGGAAAGAACATGTTCATAGAATGCCAGAAGAAAGATTTCCAAAATTATTACTAAATTATAAATGATGGACGCCCACACTAAGATGATCTGAACAATTTTAACAACTCTATCTTTCATGAAACAAGAACGAGCCAACAGGCTTAAATCCCTGGATGATGATGATGATGATGATGTACAGTATACTAAATATTCAAATATTATTATTATTGATAGTAATAATATGGGAGCGAGGCATGGATCCTGCGAAAATGTGATGGAATTACTTCATGAATCGAAACCAGACTGTACCACGTGGAATCACAGAAAATATGACTTCACTGAGGAATTGAATATGGTGCCCATAATCCATCAGTATTAACAGATCTAACGTCAGTTGTGGATCATATGTTCAGATCCAATATTCCTAAAGCAATTTTAAAGTACTATCAAATAGTAGTAGATCGTTGGTATGGCCTAGAATCGTTGGATTTTTTTTGTAGACCGTAACTGTCCTTTCAGGACTAAGGCATGAAAGGATGACTAATAATAATAATAATAATAATAATAATAATAATAATAATAATAATATAATCTGCCTCTATGGAGCAGAAACATTAATTTTGAACAGAAAAAAAAAGATATCGAAAATATAGTGAAAAAAAATGCAAAATTATAAGAAAAGCTTTAGGTCCACAAGTCATAGGTGAAGCATTTAGACTCAGAAGTAAAAGGAAATAAAACTATAAATACAGAAATTCATAGTGATATTAGAAAACGAAGATTAAAATTTTATGGCCATATTAAACGAATGAACTCAAATAGTCTTACAAAACAGATAATGAAATTCTACGAAAACAGAAGTATAGCTCCAGTGGATACTATGAAGTAGATTGATGAAGTCAAAAAGGACTTAAAATTGGCAGAAATTACTAAAGAAGATATCCCAAACAGAGATATATTTATAATTAAGGTGAATAAGTGGCAAGTTGACCAAGAGGACAAACCGAAGAAAAAGACTGGAACAACTTGGACAGATGATAGAAAACAAGCTCATAGCAAAAGAATGAAAGAAATTTGGGCTCAAAGGAAACGCCTCTAAGTACTTTGCGTAGTCCTACATGGGCTCATCCGCAATAAAAAAAGATGATGATTATGATGATAATAATAATGATGATGATGATAATAATAATAATAATAGGCCCTAATAAATAATAATTTTAACAACATTGTTAATAATAATTATGATAATATATTCTGAGGTGCTTCATGAGAAAGAAAACTACCTGATATCTGGTTGGAAGATAGCATATCTTCTGGTTGCAGTTTTACTTCCATTTCTTTAATCCTCGTGTGTAGATCTCTGGTATGTATGAAGAGGAAGAGCGTGGTGGAGATCGCCATTAGAGCCACCAGCTCGCTAGTCCTGCAACATTAATAACCACACTTCAATAATTGTAAGATGGAGGCGATCGACAAGAATTTCAAGAAGGGTAAGTTCAGAAACAGCACAATAAGGGAGATTATGCAAGTTGAAAAAAAAAAACATTAGGAAAAATAGAAGAAAAACGTTTGAAATTGTATGGACACCTCATAAGAATGGAGGAAGAGAGAATACCCAGAAGATCCTTAATTGGAAAGCTAATGGAAGAACTGGAAGAGGCAGGCCTAAAGAACGATGGATGGATGGATGGATGGAGTGAAGAGAAGTATGGAAGCTAGAGATTTGAGGGAAGAAGATGCTTTAGACAGGAACCTCTGGCGACAAATCACTTTGGGTTGAAGGAGAAACACTGTACTGTGAAATATTCCTAAATAAAAAAAATAAGTTACAAGAAGAGTTGGAATCAAGAATAGAAACACAGAGACTATTAGATACGCCTTTAGTTTCTTGACGCGATATGATCCTAGTTGTTAATGCTTCTATAAAAATAACTATTGTGTTTATTTTTACAAACGACGTGCTTTAACAGCTAACGTCATTACTAGAGACCGGTTGTTAGGGAAAATGCCTATAGTTATTTATTATAGATATTGTAAAAGTGACTTCATGTAAGTTCATATCTACGATCTTAGAGTTGTTTTCCATGAAGTTCATTTTGCCTATAAATGCCTATTTGCCATTTTTTTCTCGAAATTGACTTATTATTTCAATGAAATCAATTGAAATGTACAGACTTCAAGACACACATCATTGCATAGAAATTTTCAAGTGTTCTTTTTATAAATTCTCTCTTAGAATATTTTAGGATAAGAGTGGCAATAACACAATAACCTAGCAGGTGGATGGTTTCCACCACAATGTACTCCCGTTAGGCGAAATAACAAGTACCGGCTATTTTATTTAATGGAAGGCTGTAAAAATTTACGTTGTAGTCCATTTTCATAAGAGCCTATTTTGAATGTTTAGTGCATATATTAATTATTTTAGTGCCTTTTTGCCTGCCTATTTTGAATTTTTTAAGTGCCTAAGCATCTGGACTCGAGTCATTACGATCGCTCTTTAAACAGGGCATGAAAAGGCCGATAGATTTTTTTCAGAGATTTAATTGTAATTATGAAAAGGTAATGAAAAACATTTGTGTATTTAAGTCTAATGTATTGTATATATTATCCTCTAAATTTTAAATAAACATTATCTAACTAACTAACTCACTCACTCACTCACTGGCACTATCGAACCCGTAGTTCATGGCCGCGCGGACATAAGCTCTCCATATATCCCTATCCTGAGCTAATGTTTTCCAATTATTCTCTGTATAATCTACTTCCCTCAAATCATAGTTAATGTTATTCTCCCATCTCAATCTTGTTCTACCAACTGGGCGATTTCCCTCTGGTTTTCCTACAAGAAGCTTCCATGCACATATTTTATTTCTCATATCTCGTGACCATTGCAGTCTACGAGACTTAACTGTTCTTACTATATCTAGCTCTCTATAAATCATATAAACATTGGGTGGAAGTCTAAACCACGACCCCGGGTTTCCACTTTTTTTATTGTTTCGAGAGCACTTATAAAAATGGACTGGAAAAGGCACATAACATTAAGTGTTATGAAACCATAAACATGATTCAGACATTTGTTTTAGTAACTAACAGCTGTGGATATTCAGTTTTTATGGTTGTTATGGAAACAATAAAAAATCTGAAAACCGCGGTCTTGGTTTATACTTCGGTTGAGAAATCCACCCATTATGTCTAATAATTTATGAGTCTTTCTTTTTATACATAAAGAGAGAGAGAGAAACCCTTAGGCCTATTATTTTGGTATGGGCCGCTGTACTTAGGCCTATTATTTTGGTATGGGCCGCTGTAGGTCTACAAACAATTTAGTATACTTATAATATTCTACGGTAATAATAATAATAATAATAATAATAATAATAATAATAATAATTTATTTTTATTTCAGGATTATTTCTGTTTATATACACGGGTATCCTCAACCAAAATGCATATTTTTTTCTTCCACATAATTATTATTATTATTATTATTATTATTATTATTATTTTTATTATTATTTTTATTATTATTTTTATTATTATTTTTATTATTATTTTTATTATTATTATTATTATTATTATTATTATTTCAGGATTTTTTCTGTTATTTACACAGGTATCCTCAACCGAAATATACCATTTTTTTTCTTGCATGTCTGCTTCTGTCATATTTATCTTCTTCATGTTGTCTTTAATTTCCTTTATCCACGTTGGTTTTGGTCTACCACGTTTCTCTTTTCCAGGAGGTATCCATGTCAATACTTCTGTGTTTATAATAATAATATAACCATAATAATAATAATAATAATAATAATAATAATAATAACTGGGGGCACACCGTAGCGTAGTGGTTAAGGTACTGTGCTACAAGCCGGAAGGTCGAGGGTTCGACATCAAGTGCCGATTGTCAAGAAAAAGTGGGAGCCTTAACCTCCTACTACTCCAAGGGCCTCCTGAGACCTGTAGTGGGATCACTTAATAATAATAATAATAATAATAATAATAATAATAATAATAATAATAATAATAATAATAATAACAATAATTGTATGCAGACTCTACGGAACTAAATTATTTTCCTGTTCATTCTTTAGTATGTGCATATTTATAGTTAGTAGAATATGTTATGTTAAAGAATCAGTAATCTCCATAGCTGCTATTGAGGGCATGCAGGAAGCTGTTATATATTTCACTCGGAGCGTGTGGATAAACTCACCAAAACATTCGTAGATCTGTTTGCGTGAGAGATGACTAGTTCGTTTACCTTACAGTGTAACAGTTTCATTACCCCGCTTTCAATTAGCCTATTTCCTCTGCTAGCTATTTGATACATTAAACATTAATAAATGCATATGGACTTCTATATCTGAAAGTTTTGATACACGATACTTTAATTTTCTAATTTTTGCTTGGGTTTCAATTCTCTCTTTTTTATTGGATTTTTGACGTATTATTTCATTACACTGATAATAATAATAATAATAATAATAATAATAATAATAATAATAATAATAATAATGCTTTATTTATTCTGGCAGAGTTAAGGCCATAAGGCCCTCTCTTCCACTCAACCAGCACAAATACAAATAAATATTTGACAAATATAGATATACACTATACTAATTATAAACAGTTAAAGATACAATAAATGTAGCAATTTAAATTTCATGTACAAACAACATTTTATAGAATAACAATGATACGATAATAATAATAATAATAATAATAATAATAATAATAATAATAATAATAAAAATAATAATAATAATATGATAAATTATACGAGAAACACCAATTAATATATATACTTTACACTGGGTAATGATGAAGTCGAGGTTAGAGCAAATATAAATTTAGATTTCTTTTAAAAGATGCCAATGTCCGGCAGCCCCTTATTTCTTGTGGTAGGGAATTCCAGTTGCGAGAAGTGAAGATGGTATATGACATGGAGTGATGTGATGTCCTATGTTGCGGTATATTAAGCAAGAGACTATGTTGTGATCTTGTAGTTGGAGAGAAAAATTTATATTGGTGATATATTGCCTTACTGGTGATTTATTATTCAAATGTCAATTTTGCAATAATTTCCGATTGAGGGTCTTTCCATTTTTCAGCGGTTGCCCTTTTACCAGCCGGCTGCTGGCCCTTCACATCCACATGTGTCAATCACAGAGGTAGATGATCAACAGCCAGTGTAGGGGTGACATGTGGTTAGCATGTCGAGTCCCCCAGCCGTTATAGCTGGTTCCTCAACCTGGAGCCGCTACTTATTGTAGCTACCCAATTGCCTCACGATGCTGGGTGGGCACCGGTCCCATACTGGCCGAAATACCATGAGAAAATTTCTTCCCCCACGGAGACTCGAACCAGCGCAAGTCCCGTAGCTCTGCGCCAAGGCTTCCTACCTTAACCGCTCGGCTACGGAGCGGGACAATTTTGCAATAAACGTTAATTATTTTAATACAGTTAATACTTCCGAGGAAGAAACACTTTTTAATCTGAAATATAATCAGCGCTAGACTGTTATGACTGATGCCATTTACTTTCCCACTAAATTATGAAAGAGTTAGAAATCCTCTCCCGACAGTCGTATCTTTTAAGAGACAGGTGTCGTAGGACACATACAATTACTACAAAGGAGAGGTTAGACTAACGGAGAGAGAAAGAGAGAGGGAGAGAGAGAGAGAGAGAGAGAGATGTTATAGAAATTCACCTGTAAGGTGGATCATTAATAATGTCAAAAATAATATACTGCAAAGTCGCGAATCCTGAACTTGTAACAAGGTTAGGGTGTGAAAAATTAAAAATTATTACTCTCAACACAACATGTAACATTCTAAAAATCGTTAATTTATATCGGCTTATCCGTTTTAATTAAAAAAGCGTGCAAACTTTTGATATCGTATATTGTAGAAGCAATAAAACATATTTCCTATCTTCTTGAAATATCCATCCATAGAAATTCTGCCCGAGGGCAGGTCTTTCACTGCAATCATAGTATTTTATGCTATGCTTTGCAGCTTTACTAGGGAATTATAGGTGTGGTAGCTTCCCGTTGCTTTCCACACCGGTAGGATGATGATGATATAATAATAATAATAATAATAATAATAATAATAATAATAATAATAATAATAATGGCCGTTTGACCCTAAGCTTCCTGACATTTGTCTCACTGGAGAGGAAAAACCCAGAAAAAAATCTTCACCCAGGAGCCTGTCCTACCGGAATCGAACCCGGGCCCGCTGCGTGACAAGGCATCACACTACCTCGAGACCACAGCGGTGTAGTTCTTGAAACATAATTATGAATAAAAAGTCAAGTTACATGTTTTCTTTCTAACTTTTAATTTTCGTGCATACGACATAAAGCCTATACAAAAGGTGAATATATTTTTTTTTTGCAAATGCCGCAAATTGTCTTTCGAAATTCCTGGTTTTCTCCCCTGGCATGGCGTACTTGTAACCCACTTCTGAGGTTGGGGCGCCTGGAAGGCGGGGTTACGTTGGCCCGATGATATGATGGATGATGATGATAGTGATGCGCCAGGAGATCCCCTAATCCTAAGCTTAATCTAAGATGAATATGAATGATGATGATTGCGATGACCATATGATTTCGGGGACCGTTTGGCCTTATAGTTTTCCTGACATTTGTCTTACAGGTGAGGAAAAACCCCTATAAAAACCTCACCCAGAAACTGTCCCGACCGGGGATCGAACCAGGGCCCGTTGCGTGACAAGATAGCACAGCGGTGGACTAAAAAGGTGAATATAATAATAAATAATTAAACAATTGACATTGTTGTAATTAGAATTATTGCATTTTGTTTTTGAAGTGTGTGAGCAGAAGCTATGGCTCATTCGGGTATATTGAAAGTGTGTGTATTTACACTATGAGTAAATAACACATCATACAAATTGTGTTAGAAATGCGCACTATTCTAAATTGGTGTTGAATTTATCCTTGTTCTAAACTTATACTAATCGCAAGAAATATCGTTATGCATTTGTGTTACAAGACTTAGAGCGCGCATGTTTAAAAGCGTAAATCTGTGTAGTTGGCATAAGAAATAATGAGATTTGAGATAGGAATATTACAGTATTTTTTGTGGCGATATACAGTTCAGTAAAGGAGATAACTTTAGAATCATAATTGAATTTATGTCCTAAACTTGCCATTTAATTCCCAACTAACATAGATTAAGTTTATTGCTGGGGTAGGGTGGTACCTTGGATTCAAGGACCCGTAAGGTTTCAACACATTGTCTGGACGAGCTTTATTTCGGAGTTTTTTTTCTCACCATAAGCCACATTTCAGAGAAATTTTGAGGCCATATAGTCCCCCAAACACCATTAGAACCAACGAATGAGTCTTGTCTAAATGTTCGTGTTTCTCTGAGGTGCCCCTAATCCTGAAATGAACTACAGGGAGCTTCCACTATTTCTGTTATCAGAAATGAGTACATACAATGAGAGAGAGAGAGAGGGGGGGAGGAGGGGAAGAGAGAGGGGAAGCTAGAGGGGGGACAGAGAGAAGAGATAGAAGAG